>MKEJ01066243.1:0-21057 GCA_001753735.1 Embelia ribes
TGATAGACTTGTACCATATTAAGATTAAGTTGAAACTTTTAATTATCCGAATATCTTGTATTAATAAGTAGGGTATGGCAATATACTTTTCACTCGAGACCATCTATAACGAGTGTGCTGAGTTTAAGAGCTAAATCTCTAAAGTATTCGAAGAATATTCCAAGGCAGTCTAGGCTAAAATGGACAACATTGAATGAGCCGAATAGTGGTGTAGAGAAAGTGTTGTGTGAATATTATTGTCTTGGTATACACAAAATGTCGAACAATTCATGGCATCACGTTCACCGGTTGGCAAGTATATCCGATTGTATTTCATTACAGAAAGTTCAAGGCAAAAGTTACCTTTCCCGATGCAACAAGTTCTCTTGATACTCTTGATTGCATTTAGGATACACAATGCATTTCAGCCAATTTTATTCATGTGGAGGATTATTAAAAAAATATGATTTTGGTCATGATTTTCAACCAACTTTGAGAAATTTTTTTAGTGGGGTCCACTCAATATTTTAATTCGTTTTTGGGTGGATTCGACAACCCTTGTTGTGCTATTCAAGGTGGTATATTCATATGTCCAAAAACGACAACAGTATGAGTGAAAATTGGCTTCAAAGTAAGATGTTTAAAGAGATTTGAAGTGGGGCATTTAAACTATGTGGGAATTATCTCTTATCGACCAATTAAAGACTTCATGGGTCGTTTATATGCAATCTCGTTTATTTGTAGGAGATGTAATCTAGTACATTATATGTACATGGAGATGGAAGTATTACACACACGCATACGGGGGCCATCTGTTGGGCCATGCTCAGGCTTGGGCTCGGGGCTTGGGCTTGGGCTCGGTAACTAGTTGTACATGGCACATTAGACACGTCCTTATCCTTATCCAGAATCGGGTCAGGGTCAGGGTCAGGATTAGGGTCCGAGGTCAATACTCAGGTTGGGTGCACATAAGATTACTAAAAGACCCCAGGAATTTCAAAAAATAGCAAGAAAGTCCAAGATTGGATTTTTGATTCTGTAATTCTCTATCTCATTATCATCTGCATTAAGGTGCAGAAATAATGTCTTCTCACGTTCTAAGGGATTACAAGCTCATTAGTCGCTCATTATATCCCTTAATGATGATTTTAAGACTGATTTGTAGTCTATACTAACTTTATATATAAATAGATTGCCCCTCAGTCATTTTTAGTATTCGGAAAACTCATACATTAATACAACAATACACATACTCATAGTCATTTAGAGAAAGAGAGTACCGTACCATCAAAGGCTCATCCACACGCCTCGGGTGCAACTTCCTTCAAGTCATACCGAGCATACATTGTACCTTGGGAACTCATTACTGGTGCAAGCTATAAGCAACTTGGTGGTGGGCAAATTGAATTTAAGAGGATACAAACTTTTTGTGGTATGTCAATAATTTTATTTGAAAATTGTAATTGCTTTAATTACTCTTTCGTTGTAATTGTATTTTAATTTGTGCTAAAAAAATAAAATTTATGTTATTTACCGTTTAATATTTATGATGTTATTATATTCAGAAATTAGTATTTAATAACGGCATCTCCAACTAGGGAAAGAAAACATAGAAACCGTCGAAACCAAAATAAGTAGTTTTACATCATTCATCTTTGCGCATTAATGTTTGCTCACACTCACTTGACCTTCACCTATGTCTCCTCACCAACACACATAATGATGATATTAAACGCATTTTTTGTAACACGACAAATTTTTTAAAGACTTGTTAACAAAGGAATAACTAGATTACTTTATTCGAAGTGTCTATGATGGGTGTTTTTAGAAAAATATACCCTATTTTAGGCTGTTAGGGAGATCATAGTCAACTTACGTGAACCTCGACTAATCCCCTTCATGGTCCCATCAATATTTAAAGCTGGAATTAGTGAACTAATATATATTATCCTTAGTATATGTATATGTATATGTATATGTGTATGTGTATGTATATACGAAAATGGAAGGATTGAAGCAGCTGGAGGAAGCACAGAGAGCTATAGAGTTGATGCAATCCGAAGGCTATTTCATCCCTTCTTCTACTTCTGATTCTGATCGTTTCCTCGTTAATTTCATCCACTTTCTGGTAATAATCCCATTTTATTTCTCAAAATAAAATTAAAATTTTGATTAATTACTCAATGGGGAATCTATTATTCACAATTTTTCTATTAAAAACAAAAAAATTCACCAAAACTATAAATAATGGTAGGACAATTATATCTTTCATGTTTTATTATGATATATACAATTAGTCTAGTTATTTTTAACAAATTTAATTGAATGATTGGTGTTGGGCAATTTCTAAAATTTGGATTTGTATTAGGAGAAATGTATTTACAGAGAATAAGTTGTAGAAATTAAACGAGAAAGACAGGTGTAAATGCTCTTACTCTTATTTTCTTCTATTTCAATTCTTGTAAAAAATAGCATTTGCACTTTCTAAATGACTTTAGAGAAAACCATTTCTACTAGAGATAGAAATTGAACATGTTAAAGTTTCTAAACAAGCTTCCTATACGATTAGAGCACTCACAATGGTCTTTCTCTTTAAATTTTTAAATCTTAATTTCTAGAAACAAATTTCTATTATTAAATAGAAATTGATTATTTTTAGCCTTTCTAAAATTAATTTTTTACACAATTAATTTGATAATATATAAATATACAGAATTTTAAAAAATATTTTTTGAATTTGTTGGTGTGTGTTTTATATATTGGTGGAAGAAAAATATTTTTTAATAAAGAAAGGGTGAATAGTAATATTCTCACTTGTGAAAGTCGCATTGTGTTGCATTTATAGAAAGTTTTCTGAAATTAAAAAGACTGGATTTACATAAAATGTGAATGCTCTTAGTAAATTAATTTAGAAATATGAAATTTTTTTAAAAATTACTTTTCGAATAAGTTGGTTAATTTTTATATTTTGGCAGAAAAATATTTATTTTTTAGTAATAGAGAAATTATCACATTAGCTCGTTATGGAACACCAAACACCTAAAGAAATTTGCCAACCCATAGTTTAAGTCTCTATATGCTGCATATTCTCTAAACTTAAAAATAAAATTGGGGTGAAAGGGCATTCCCACGTGTGTTTCTATTCCTGTACTCATTGAACCGCTAAATTTAACCCTTTATCTTATAATAGATAACAAATTTAAATTTTATTTCTATCAGATTATCTATCATAAATATAAAATATTTAAAATAACACATCTAATATAACATATACATAAATACGTTATATCTACATTCATTCATGAAGTAATCCCTTCTTTTCATTATTATTTTAATAATTCTTTTTAGGATTGATGTTGAATAGTGCTTCACTTGAATAAGGGGAGCTCTGTAGCTAAGTTCTCTAGGCTAGAAGGAGTGAACAGTGTTAGAGCTACCGGTGAAAACCTTATTCCCTCTAAATATTTAAATTTTAGGAATTAGAACCAGTTTAGAAACGCTGGTATTCAAGTGGAGCCCTGTAGCTTAGGAGCGAGCAGTGTTAGAGTTTTTGGTGAGAACCCTATTCTTTCTAAATATTTAAATTTTAAGTATTAGAACCAATTTAGAAACACTGGTGGGAATGCCCTTGGTCACCTACTTCAGTAAATCCCCTATAGTTTAAGATATTGAATAGTTTTAGATACACCGGTGGGGGATATTTTTTAAAATTAATCCTTAAATTTAAGGGTAGAGACCCATTTAGGATCATTGGTTGGAAGGCCCTTAGTTCTACACTAACTGTTAACCTACTGCAACATTCTCCTCTATTTTGTCTTGGCTACCGGAGCCCTAAACTTAAATAGAACTAGCGATGAACTGTAGTCACCTAGTTGACAAGGGTCAATGTTGCAAACTCCTACGTTTTAGGCGAATGCTTAGGGAACACCCAGAAAAATTCTTATTTTTGTTCATAATTATAAGATATGCTAATTAAAAAGTTTAGGGAATCTTCCTGCTTTTAATAGAAAGTTTATTTGAATTTTGGAAAACATTTTTAGTAATTTTCTTGTTGGAGAAAGTCACTACAGCGATTTCTAAAAGGTTTTCGGGAATAGAAAGATTGGATTTGTGACATTTCTGCTTTCCCTTTATCATTTGAGAAAGAGAAATCCTCAGCTGGGGTGAATGCTCTAAGCATTTATGAAAAATTCTACCTCTAGAAATTAGAAAGATTTCTCTCCAATATCAAATTTATAAATTGCACACAACTCAATAAAATCTCAAAAAATAATATTGAAAACATTATTAGATGGAGAACAAAATTGATTTTTTTATTAGAGAAAGAGGTGTATGGTGGAATTTTTATCCCTGAAATTAACTGTAAGAAGTCTTTATCATTTGAGAACTTGATTTCTGAAATAGAAACACCGGTGTGGCACATTTCTGGTACTTGGTTTTCGCAAATTTAAATGGGAGAACAAAAAGCTGCTGGGAATGCTCTAAAAGGATGAAAAAGATGAAAAAAATGATCTTTTTTGATTGGGTGCAGACGTATAGTTTAGTAGCTGGGGAAGTGCTGGCCCGGAGACAGTGATTCAGGTTTTCTGGAGGAAAGTTATTGATGCTGCAGAAAAATGTGAGATGGAAACTCTAAACATATAAGGGAGACAGGAAGCAAGATGAAAAATGTATAGATATTTACATATAAGTGAGATGAAAAATGTATAGATATTTACATGGAAACTGATATGTGCCTACTTAGAAATTAGTGAGAAATGATAATTAGTTTTTAAAGACATATAGTTGTAAAGATTATTACATATATTTCTTGAGAAAATTACATTCAATGGTACTAATAATAGTACAGGGTTTGAAAGTAGTGAGTGGATAGGATTTCTTTTTTACTTTTTGATTTTTGTTGTAATTAGAAAACATGTCAAAAATGAGTTTTCTGCGGGGGTTCGTGGGACAGAGAGTTTTGTATTAAAAGCAGGAAACGGGATACTTAGGCTGGGAAGGTGATTTTTAGCAATTCTGCTTCCAAATGTATTAAACCTATATAGGCTGTAACTAAAAAGGTTAGGTACTTGGAGCGTTAAATTTGATAATTCCTCGCAAACTGTGTACTTAAATCTGTAGAGCTATCACCTTCATTCGTAATACAATTTCTGTGACTCCATTTTTCACGCGTTGCTATTAGAACAAATAAACAATGCACAAAATGTCCTACATATACACATAACTGAAAAGGACCATTGGTACCTCTACCAAGCCTTAACATCTTGTAAGTACGCAAGATAGATAGAACTTATCATTTCTCTCTGGGCGTAAATTTAAAGATTCTACAATGAACATTTGCTATTATTAACTTGGTCCACTGCACAAGGTCACTCTAAAAGATGCAAAGACCATCTATCTTACGCTGAGTTGTCCATGTTTCTGTGTTTATGCGATACAGGCACAGCCATGTGGTGAACTAGACATGGAGACGAAGTGCCAATTGATATATGCAAACTTGCCCAAGGTCAGTGTAACTATATGGTCACTTGGATTTCATATCTTTTGGCATTCAAAGACATCATCTCGGATTTATTTTTTGTTTTGCAGATTTCTCCTGCATTTGTTCAAGAATCATTATCATGCTCTGGGGATGAAAGTATAAAATATGGGTTCTTTTTAACTTTTAAGCCTTTTAAGGAAACAATATATATGATATATTTTCCTTTGGACTGCTTATATTGTGTAAAGAACTCGTTGATGGAACTCAATCGATAATGGAGAATGGAGAAGAATTGAAGTGAAGATCAAACTATCTTTTGGGACGAATTTTCAGATTATATAGTTGAAATGAGAAGAACAACTCAGAAAATGATAAAGATGTTAACAACTAAAGAAAGAACGATAACGAAATCGGGAAATTGAAACCTAAATTAAACTTGCTAAAAGTAAGAACATGCATATATCACTCCCTCCCTTCAGCTACGTTGTGCTTCTCTACTTATACTAGTCGCAAAATATCAACTTCAAACAAATTGCAGAATCCTCCCCTGAGTTGTCAAAGTCAGAAGTTTCCCGTTTATTTCTTCCACGAAACTCCCCCTTAATTGAATGCATAAACAATTTAGCTAATGGGTCTTTGATTAATTTAATAACAAGTCCTCTTCATAATCGTTCCTCTTCGTTTAAGCCCTCAAAGGGGTTTGTTACATATCGTTTCTTTTGTTATTGTTGACACCTTGGCAAATCCTACGGTTTTGCTTTTTTTATTCATAACACATCAATATATATTGAGATAACTGACGAGCAATCACTTGTACTCGGGTGAATGTCTATGAAACTTTTTCTTCTAGGATTTTGACAAGAGCAAATAGTCACATACTCTTGCTTAGCCCTTTATTATCTAAAAGTAATAATACTTCTAGCAGGCAATGGCAAGCATAAGCAAGGTTTTGATTCCTTGAAATCAGACAACCAAGGTATGGCCATGGTTGGGTTTGAAGCAATGCAAGATGCAAATTCTACCCTCGGTGATTTTGTAAGCAATTCTTTGTCATTCTTTCAGCTTTCTTTGTTACGAGTTTCAAAAATTTGTTGTAAGGGCTCTTTTGTGTTGGTCATTTTTCGGAAAATATATTTTTTTTTCTGTTAGAGTCAATTATTTGATTGTTTGAATCCAGAAAGCATATTTTTTGTCAGGTTCTTTTTTGGTCAAATTTCAATCCATCTGATTTCGCATTTCCTACTTTTTTTTTTATTTAATTGTGAACAGTGCAGATCCTACTTTATGTTTCATGATATGGACATAAACAAGCCTGAATCAATCTTCAGATTTTTGCCTGTACTTTCGTTTACAGAAAGTTACATTTACCAGGTAAATCAATGCAAGGACTAACATTAGATGCTATTTTCTTACTGCTTCAAGAAATGTTCAGTAATGCATCACATACTTTGGCCGAGTTCTGTCAATAATTCAATCCAACTCTGTTGCTACAATTGTGTTCCCTACATTTTGTATATTATACTAATGTTCCTTGTATTTGACGGATGTACAGTATTATGTGATGAACATAGCTGTGCTATATTATCATATAGTTTTTCCTTTGTCTGTTAACCAATTTGTGTGGAGGGGTAAAAGATCTACATTGTTAGAAAGACTCAAATTTCTTAAGCCATTGTTTTAAATTAGAACCTGATTCCTAGCTCAAAAGATCATGTATTAGAACAACTTCTTTGTTTGGTGTCGTTTTTAATGAGAAAATCAAAACTATGAGTTGAACATTCTCTGAACCTGCCTGGTGACGGGACTAAGGATTGGGTTGCTAATAGTATAATTGTACAAAAATATCAAAATTTTCTTACAATTATAACGATTTTAAGCTCTTCTTATGTACACGAAAATAATCTTCTTCTGATTCACAACAATCATGGTAAATAATATCATTGATAGGCTTTGACTCAGATAAGGCTTGTTCATTATAATCCATGGCCTAAAATGGTAAAAGGAACGCCTCTTCATGCTAATAATAGGAACATTTATATGTATGTGGGTCTCTGTTTTGGACATAAAAAATTAATTCTAGACTAGATTTCAAAATACCCAATTTTTATTTGAGGCCTTGCGACTAAAATTTAAGAAACAAAAATCTGCGCCTTGCACTGTATCTCTCTCTTTTTCTTAGTGGTTGATGTTACTATGTTTCTGGTCATGCAGTTGGATCGACTGAACGAGAAAATACTCAACTTGCCAGAGGAAGGGGCTAAAGATTTAAAAAGAGGTTTTTATATGGTAAGAATAATGAAATTTAAAAGAAAACGCAGCACAATATGTCTCATTACAATATGTTTCAACTAGTTAGGTAATTGTTTCAACTAAAAGCAGGGAATGAATGAAAGCGGGGTTAAAAGGTGCATTGAACAGTTTAAAGCTAATCCATTCAGACCTCTAGCTCTTCTACTTCAGCATCATCAACTTCTAACAGAGCGGTCTGAGCCATGTTTTTTATGTAGAACCACAAGTTAAGTTTGTTCAGCGAATTGTGTTTTATGTAGCTTGTCGTTATGTGTACAGAATAAGGGACGAGTTTAGGAGTGGAGAAGAATACTGGGGTCTTGAGAGGAAGTTATGTGCTGCATTAGCAGGCAACGAGAAGGTATATCAATTTTACAAAGTGTAACGCCCCCGAATTCCGAGAAACCCGGGGACGTGAGATAAAAGAAAATATAACTATAATAACTAACCAAACCATTCCCGACTACAAAATAACCCTATCATAAATATGCATAATATGGCCATTATCAACAGCGATTATCATCAGTTATATACATATAACTATCAACAACTATAACGTGTAAACATCCCTGTTTAGAAAATACAAAGCAAGCTAAATGCTTGAACAAAAGAAATAAAGGTCTATACAAGCACCTTGCCTCGAATACACCGATAACATCAACCTGAAGTCACCCCGAGTCATCTACCAACTATAACCTCCAAGATATGCTTGCTACTCAAGCAAGTCCGAGCTATCCTCAGATCCTACAAAACTAATAGGTACGAATATACACGCAGAAAGAAAAGAAAGTACGAGTCAAATTCTTAGCAAGACGATACAAAGAGGTTTAAGAAGTATATCTCATATATGCCCATATGGATATACATAATTAGAATATAAACAACGAATTTTAAATAAAACCTCGTTTTATTATCATGAAAACCATGTTTTAAAACATGTAAAGTAATTTACTAGATCTTCCATGCCTCCGAAATTTCTACGAATGCAACTACTATGTATAAAATACAAGTTCTACATAAGTACATGCTTTAAGCATGAGGGAAAACTACGAGTCTAATAATAGTACCTACTCTTAGCATGCAAAGTGTACAGTAAGTACATTCTACCCTGAATGTACCTTATATGCAACAACAATGTTTGAACTACCAAACTCGACTAACCCTGACTTATATCCCGATTATGACTCCAAACACCAAACCCGACTGCGAACCTGGACTCCGATTTTTTACTTTCAAATCTCGAATGCGACTCCGACTACGATATTGAACTCTGACTACGATTATGAATATTGAATACGCATCTACGAAAAGTACACTGAGTCCTGGGCCGTAGCCCCCTCGAATAATTTTCCGTAGGAAAGATGGACTCTCAGTCCTGGGTTGTAGCCCCCTCGTGTGATTTCTAGTAGGAAAGATGGACTCTCAGTCTTGGGCTATGCCCCCAACTACGAAAACGAATCACATCCCGAATTCCGAAGG
This sequence comes from Embelia ribes, assembly GCA_001753735.1. Taxonomy (NCBI): domain Eukaryota; kingdom Viridiplantae; phylum Streptophyta; class Magnoliopsida; order Ericales; family Primulaceae; genus Embelia; species Embelia ribes. The sequence continues at coordinate 9,230 of MKEJ01066243.1, forward strand.
CAATACGTGCCTAGGAGTCCCAGACTACGAAAAGGGAGGCAATGCATGCGTAGGAGTCCCCAACTCCAAAAAGAGAGGCAACACATGCGTGGGAGTCCCCGACTCCAATAAGAGAGGCAACATATGCCTAGGAGTCCCCGACTCCGATAAGAGAATCCCGACTTAGAGCTGTCAGGTCGCTCTCCTGACTTAGAGCTGTTGGGTTCTCTTCCCGAAGGGTATAAATCTTGACTTAGAGCTATCAAGCGCTCTCCCCGAAGGGTATAAATCCACCGAGTTTTAGTTGGACAAATCGAGACTCTCAGTCTCCTTTTATAAAAGTTGGCATCTCATGCCTTTCCTTTTTCATAAATCTTGAACTCCGATATGTATCTACAATTAGTATTCTTTTAAAATCAAACAACATTTTGATTTAAACCCCGAGTTATATTTTGAAATAATCCGAATATGTACTTCACAAATCTTTGAACCCCTACTTTCCAACTTCGGAAAGTCATCAGTTTCCAAAACTCGTAAAGCCTCTTTTCAAAGTTCATAATCATCATTTTTCAAAACTCTGAAATCATTCTATCTTTTCAAAAACTTGTATTCCATGAATATTTGTTTCTACGAAAGTACATTACATAATACTCAGTCAACTCCGATAATATACTATAAGTAGCTACGAGGTTTACATGCCCCACATGTAAATACTGTAGTATATACTACGAATTATATAAACAATAATATACTACATCTCAAAATACTCTGCTATGAATACGCCTCGACTTTGCCATGGATGCGCCTCTGCATCAGCTCCACATCAACTCCGCATACATATACAAATTTTATTCTATGAAGTAGGCCTATGTTTCTTCGAATGAATAGGCTATAAGTATATTTATAGCAATTAGAGTAACCAATTCCCCGAATGGTTACATTTCTAAAGTCATCATGCCTCGTATCTCATCGAGAATGAGGTGCCTCGAATCTCCGCCCCGATTCATAACTAATATGTTTCAACTATTTATACTACGACTGTATAAATGTATTCTACGAAATCAGATACTACTAAAGTATCGATATGCTCTGATATGCCATAACATAATATAGTGTATGAGAAAGTAGAATTTTATCTCCGAAAACATTGTTTTGAAAAACGACGACATGCCATACATGTCGATATACGTACAAAAACTCCAATTTATATTAATACTCTAAATCTCCTCGTACTTCGAAGACCTCGGAAAGCCACCGGATGATTATGCAAACTTCGACTTGAAAACCTCCCCTTCTTGCTCCTCCGAATTGGTCTAGCTTTGCCACTTGAATCATGTCAGTCCTATCCATGAAAATGTCCTACAACTCATAAGGAAAGCATTTCCGAATTTTATTTCGTCAAACTTGATTGGCACGGAAATTGAGGAAATGTCACCAATAAAAAAAGACAAATTACACCAACGCGTAGCCATTGCCATGGTGAGTAGAAAAGATACATACCTCGAAGCCAAACGGCGAATGAAATGCGATGAATCGCCTTGAAACCCCCAAACCTTCGACTCCTAAAACGAGTAAACCACGAGTCTTGGATCGTATCAAATCTATACAAAGAAATAATCCACTAGACGTAAAGATGTAGTTTTTCAACTTTATTTCAACGGTACAACTCGACCCGAAATCCGAGACAAAATCAACGAGAAAATGATAAAGAGAAACATACGTCAAACGATCCTCTCATGACGTAGACTCCCTAGATGAAATAAGTGCGAGAAGATTTGAGTTTCAAAGTCGCCTTTCTCTTTCTCTCTCTTTTTATGCGGAAATGGGGAAAAATATGGGTCAAATGGGTTTTAAAAGTCAAAAATTAGTGGGGCAACGATGTCTGTGACAGCCGGCTGCTATCCATAACAGCCGGGTTCAGAGGGTTTTGGCCACATTTTTGAAGAGCTATGACAGCCGGTCGTCACAAGCATAACAGCCGGCTGTCACCCCCAGAAAAATAATACCAACACTTAAACACATTAAATGTCACACAGCGACAGCCACGAATACAATACCACGACATCGAGTCCATTATACTCGAATATAGAATAATAATATTATGATGTGTATTATAATATTATTATAACTACAAAAAATTTCCCGAAATTTTATGGGACATTACACAAAGATATATCTATGATACTAGCATGCTTTTGAATATTTATCCGTTTCTTACAAAATATTATGTCTATGAAGATTTTACTTGAAGATGTAATGCGGGCAATCCATCTAAAATCATTCGACTATCGGGTCCTGAATCTGCTTCTTTATCAGTTAAGAGGAGAGAAGGTATATATTCCTCTGTTTCCCTGTTATACCAATGATCTTTGGTTTTTAAACGAGAAAATTGCTTTGACATTTACTTTTTCAGAAGTTCATCTTGAACATATAATTGCTATGAGTCAGTTGTGGTTGTTCAAGAATTCCAAAATCACGGGTTTGTATTGTTGCAGCTTTTAAGCTCAAGTTTTTCTGCTTTTTCATTTAAAAGTTGGACTATATTTGGCAAGCTAAGCTTTTTTTTGCTGTCTGCTGAATAAAACTGAAAGTTTTAGGCTAGATGCATCCAACTTTTTCCTTTTAATATACTTTCTTGTTTAAAAGTTACAACCAAGCAAACCCTTACTTATGTATATTTGTCTGGTAGTATTATAAAAATAGGCTCGAATCCACAAAGTGCTTACTGCTGTTTAATCTAAACCTCTGCGAAGGTTAACGAACTACACATGCAATTCCTCTCGGTCTCAGAGTTTCTTGTCGAGTTCTCTGATGATCTGTAAGTCCTTGGTGCTCTATGGCATCGCTTATTGTTTCTCTTTTAAGTCGAATGATTTGATCAACCATCCTGTCTCATTTTCAATACTTTTGAAGCATGCAACACTGAGTAATGAGATTGCGTTGTTATATGACAGGTTTGACTATGAGGTAATTTCCAATACTTTCGATTTTCTTATTTGTGTCCCAGTTAATTCTATATTTTGAATTAATTTATGAATTTTTTTACTACAATGAAGGATGATGTAATGGAGAATAATTTCAATGTTTTGCGCATGTTCGTGAGAATATATGGAGCTTCTGCTGCACCAACTATGCTGGTGAGTATGATACTGTTCCCAAATATCATCTGTTACAAAGCACTGATTTAAAGTTCTTTTATTCCAAGTACCATTCCTGGACCTGCCAACACACATTGTTGATGCTCATAGTTGATTTGGAGAACCGGGAATAGAATGGAATGTTTTTTTGTGAATTAGATAGTTTCTTTTTCTCTGTTCCACCCACAACTTGGAAACCAGGACATGAGGGAGAAGATCTCAAACCCCTTTGATGCAAATTAGTTATATTAAATTATTTTATTTTAATTATTGTTTTATTTAATTGAGGTAGCGAATATTGTTTAGGTTATTCGTTTTAATTAGTTTACTAGTGGTAGTAGGCCCATATGTATTAGGCCCAATAGGGTTTTTTTTTAGTCCTATATAAAGGATATTATTTCCTGTAGTTGATTTTACGAGAATTGATTACAAGAGTGTTGGATCTCTTTTGGTTTGGGTGTTGGATCCCAAGTTTCTTTTGTTCATTTTTGTTAAAGCGTACCCCTTTGTTCGTATTAGGTTAAAAACGATCGATCTATCTTTTAGTATTGTATCATTTCAATGCCATCCTACATCACCCTTGGTTGGGATTATTTTTATTTTGATGAACTACTAGATTTGCTGTGGAGGCTGTGATCATCTTATTATACAGTGATATTCATCTCTGTCTAAACTTTTTGACACAGTCTGATTTTGGGTTCACCATTTGAAGTAGTGGCCCTCAAATTGAATTGTGCAAGATGACGCTTTGGGTTCATTCTTATTTTTGGTTTTCATATTGGGTTTTTAAAGTTGATTGTTTTAGGTATTTATGGTTCATCCATAATCTTGTTCTTGTGTTATAGCCTGTCACACAAAATTGAAATGCAAAAAATAACTGTGTGGGTGTACGTACTTAATGACCAAAAAAACTATTTAGCTGTTTTATTGTCATTCTGCAACCAAATAGCAAAAAGCAATAGCGATTCACTAGATGGTTCATTTCTGTGTACTGTTGGTTCTTGGCTAATTTGTATAATTACAGTTTTCAACTTATGACTGAGGTCTAGAATTAAACTTGTATTACTTAGTTGGGCATAACTAAAATCAACTCATTTTACATTTTTTGTTTTTTCTTATTATTAGTTAGAGTCATTTGGATGTTCATCTTTTAAGAACAAGCGAGTCCTTTTTTTTTTTTTTTTTTGGGTACAAAAAATTTAAGGTTATGCTGGGTAAACCTAACCTTTCCATAACTTCCTAATAGCTAGTTTATTTGCTTAAAAGTTGCCTTCAAACAAACTCACTTATTAAAGTCATTCGTTCCAAGCGTTAGCTTATGTATTTCCGTTCTACAGGCAAAATGCATAACTGAGGCTGAAGAGAAGTATGAACACTTGTTAAGAGCTTTAGATCCTCAGCTAGCCGAGAATTACCAGAAAAGATGCGAAGAAGCCACTAAAGAAGGTACAAACAATCGTCTCCATTATATTGTTGATATAACTCTACATAACAAACGCTCCTCTCCATTTTAACCTTTTTACAGGCTCTCGAGATTAAATGACACCCTCATGATCTCTATTGACTTGGATTTCTGACTTGTTTAGGAGGGAAGATTACCGGACCTTCTCTTGGCACATGGACTATACCTCCCATTATTCAAGATGAAGATTCGTTTCGCTCTAAACTATCAACATCTTTGTGATTGTTTCAACTTGCAATTCTCATAGAATCAACTAATACTGTGTTCAAAGCCTGCCAGAGCTCACAGATTCTATTACTCTGCCCTGCCTACGAGCTCGAACATACTATCAAGAACTCTCCGATGCTGGGCCATGAAAACATTAGAGGAAGCTTTTCTTTGGGCACTGACTCAGATCAATCAAATCGATTCTCGATTAGTATTATGTGTTCATACTTTCTCTTGTTCTCATTGTCTGAATATAATAATTCACATACTAAATGTAATACGATTTACTCATCTCCTTACCACCAAGTGATTGACCATTAGAACATGGTGTTAGAGCCACAAGGGCTTGTTTGCTTTTAAATTAAAAAGTTGTTGCTACCTCTTGCTACTGTTGGCCGTAGAAAACCAGCGGCCTTGCTATTGTTACTAGCTTCTGGTACTGTTACCCGCCAAATTGACGGGCTTGATATTTCTATTACCTACTGTTACTCGTTAGACCGAGACCAATGTTGCTTCTTATATGCACTTGTTGGCCTCTCAAATTTGACAATGTGCTTCTTATGTGCACTTGTTGGCCTCTTAAATTTGATCAACCAAGAAGTATAGTCGAAATATAATAATAAACCTAATGCTGCTACATACTTAGCTATCAATGGATCATTTAAATAATACGTGATGAGCTATTACTTAATAGAGATATACAAATAATGATATATGGCCAAAGATTTCAATCTTTTAATCTTGGATAGTTTGAGACATTCCTATCACTTATCGGAACAGATCTAGACATAGAGCAAGCCAAACCCAGTTCTTGGTTGAGCATTTCATTACTTTTGACGCGTTACATCGATTGATACGCAAATTATGTCGTATTATGACGAGTTGATGACACAAGCGAAGCCGGTGGAAAATGGTATCCGGGATGCGCAATCAGTTTCAATGAAGTTCAAAAAACAGAAATGTGGTGATAGTGATTTCGACGTTTTTAAACTAACAGCAAATTAGTGTTTTTTCAGTTTACAAGACTGAAACTAATAACCGAAACAAAAGCCATTTTGAAAACTCAAAGCAAAAACACCCCAAAAGTACCTCTGTCTGCAGGATTTATCAGCATCTAGTCCACGTCGCACACACGCGATGCGGCTTTATGTATAAAGAAAAGACAATTAAAACTTTAGTTCTCAAATATTTTTAAACAAAACACAAAAACATTCACATCCTACTCAGCATTTTAAATACTCAAAACTCATCCAAGTGCATAACACAACCAAAAACAAACTCAAACTTTCCCACCCGGAAAACAAAAAAAATTGGGGAAAATAAAAGAAAACAGATAATAAAAAGCAGCAGCAACTTTCCAAATGCCATTGATAATCCGCATTCAACCACTAGCCACATTGCACATGTGTATATGCGATCACAGTAAGCTATAATAATCTGCAATAACTGCAGCATTATAAACCGAATCATCGGATTCCGAGGAAACGCCCCAACAATCGCACTTCTTGCCCGAGTCATTTTCATGGCAATAACTACAAGGTCCTCTGACCTTCAATCCCGGAAATCTCTCCAAAAACTTACCATTGATATCCACATCGTAGCACCCTGTTATGCAGAGGGATTCAAGCTCTTTGCAATTCGTAATAATTTCGACCACACTTTTGTTTCCCACTTCAAAGTTGCTTATATCGAGGCTTTTAAGTTTGGGCATGGTGGTGGCGATGGAATGTGCCAGATCACAAGATTTTTGGTCAGTGAAGGTGTTTTCGCCCACGCAGTAGCACAAGCTCGTGAGATTTTTACAGTTGTTCCCAATCGCTTCTAGGCCACGAGTACCGATGTTTTTGCAGAGGCTTACGTCTAAGAACGTCAGGGAAGGGAGCTTACTGGCGAGCTTTTCAAGAGTTGCGTCCGATATTCCGCTAAATAATAGCATCAGAGCTTGCAGATTCTTGGCACTTGCATACCAAACAAGAAGGCATTTATCGAATAATCAATAAAAACCGACCAAAGTTGATAAATAAGCTAATGTTTCCCCCTAATAGAGTAAGCTTTAGGTGATAGGTGGAGTACAATTTAACTCGATATCAAAGTTATGTAATTATATCTTCAACAAAAGGTAGCTAGGCAAAAGAAGAGCCAAAAAAACCTAATAACCGCAAATAACTTTACAATTCGTAAAGCTTGGCAAAGAAAAGGAAAAAAAAAACGTTTCCTGGCGTAGCGGTAGTAGATAGGTAGAAGCTCAAAGAACTATCTAAAATTAGTTTCTAAACAGTGAATAGTTCCCCTTAGGTAACTAAGTTCGTCCAAGTACTCAGCAAGAAAACCATAGGCATTAACAAATCATAGCATGTTTAAGACACAAAATACCGCTGTCAAAATTCTCAAAATTACGCACATTCTTGTGTCAAGTGGTTTCTAAACTAAAAAGTAAAAACCTACTTTTTTTAAAACTCCATTTCTTTAATCTTAATTCAATTTCGGAATCAAAACGATAACTCAAAAAGTAAGTTTTTGCAAGTTTCTTACCTTGGTAGTTTTTATTGCGTATTGCTTCTGCTTCTTTTTTTGTTTCGTTTTTTTTAAATTACTTGTTTTCTAACAGATACTTCTACATTTGAGGGCATTTTTAAAAGCAGGCTACCACAATTACTCTCCATCTCCCTCTCCCCTTTGCAAAGCAGTTCCAAAAAACCGCAACAATACCGAAACTAGGCCTAAACCTACCAAGTCCGTTTCCAGTAGTCAACCCAAGTGGACCGGGTCTGAAGAGGAACTGATATATGCATTCTTATCTGGTTTCCACAGAAGATATGATGTACGCAGATAACGTAGTCTTACCCCTATTTCGAAAGAGGCTAACATAACAGCATATGGACGAAGAGAAGAAAGTAAGATGCATTACTGAATGATATTTCGACAAACATGTACTCACTTATCCGCAATTAAGGAAAAGATATCCTCAGAAGAGAGAGCATGAACACATAGCGCCTGCAATGAATCACCGCTTCTCTCGATCAGGGTCCGAAGCAGCCTATCAATCCGATGGGTCTGTTTGGTTTGCTTCTTCTGGAAGCTCCATTCAAATATATCTATCTCTTCCCAGCAATAAGGACCCTTCAAAGCACTTGACCATGATTTGCATACGCAAGGCAGTTTTACGAGTCGATCTTCAAGCCGAAGAGTTTGAAATATTAGCCCAAGTATCTCGGGCGGTAATTCGGCCCAAGGTCGAATTTCAGGGGCTTGGACTTCCTTCCTTTTCTGTTAACAAAGAAAACATATTTGTACAAAAATATGAAGTTTAACAATGTAAAAAAGACTATCAAATATTTGATGTATTGGCAGCATTACCATGTGATTGTTCTAGCATTACCATGTGATTGTTATAGACGGGCGGAACTAGAAATTAGATATGAGGGATGTTGAACGTCATATAAATTATCATAAGAGGGTTAAAAAATATTACCGGGATACCGAAGCCATATTTAAAATATTTTTACACTAAAATATTGGACACTTAGTAGATTTTTCAAAATTATAAGGAGTGTTGTAGCACCTCCTTAGCAAACCTTTAGTTTTGTCCTCGGTTTTAGACGTCGTCAAGCAAACATGTTTTGCAAGACCAGGTACAAGTAACAAGTGTCTAAACGCATTATTTTTATTGAACAATATCCACATGATTACCGTGAGAAACTTAGGTTGCGTTTGGTAACATAGAGGATATCAAATCTATGATTTCGGACGAAATGAAAGAGATGTAACCTTTATGATACCGATGAGCCTATGGAGTGATTTAAAATATGAACCATGGATTCCAAATTTTTAGCAACAACTTGACAATTGAAATCCATGATGCTTCTAAGACTAAATGCAATGAAAATGCGGATTTCAAATCATTGCATGATTACTTCAGACGAAATACACACAAACATCAACATCTCTAGTGATTTCGAATAACTGAGGGATTTGCCCAACAACAGTGTTGGCCAGAGCGTGCCCAACGCATTTGGGCCGCTCATTTTTACATCAACGGCTGAGATTAGATAAATTTTTTCAAATTTAAATTTTGTGCGGGATCTATACATATAATCTCAGCCACTGATTTAGAAACGAGCGGCCCAGATGCATTGGGCACACTCTGCCCAGGGCATACCCCCTCATTCCGATTTCAAATGCATAAATTCCCATTGAAAATCCACATGCATATTTCCAAAATTCATTAAAATTCATCCTTTTGTCTTTAGGTTCTATTCCCTTTCTTCTGGGCTGGACGGGACATATGAGTTTACTAGGGGCTACAACATCTAGTGCATCCCCAACCCCAACAAAAAAATGATAATTTTGTAGTGTAAAATTGTTTAATTGTAATTTTAGTATTAAATTTTCAATAAAATATTTCCAGCCATCCCATAAATTTTATAATTATATACCATAGTTCCGCACATGCATCTTTGGGTTATCTTCTCCTTTCTATTGAGTTGTGGAGGCACGAGAGTGATGTTATTGATAGCAAATAGAATAAAACGCTTGAAAATCTATTCATATGTACTTTTTTCATTGAATTTGTAATTAAATCCATTGAAATTCAATAATTTGCATAGACAATTTTTAAAATCAAGGATGAGGAGAAATGACTTTACCAAATAAAGGAAGGATCTTTATACAAGCATATTACAGCAAACACTAAACTTTGGGTTTGTTTGGTTGCAGCCCGGACGGAAAGTCCTTGAATTAAAGGTTTGCTAGGAGAGGCTGCAACACTCCTCATAATTATTCTCAAGTGTTAAAAAATTTAGGGTGATTTTTTTTTTTTCATGTAAATTAAATATTAAAATTTTAGTGTAAATTTTTTTTACAAGTAATTCCAACATCCCATAAATTTTCTATGGGATCAAAACCATGGTTGCAGATTTAATAAAAAATTACTTGTTGTCAACCTAAAAAAAGGTAGATCCAAGTCACTGGTTGATTTTTTATTTTTATTATTATCATTATTTTATTTTTTTTGGTTGAAAATTATGGGTGCTAAGCCTACATATAAGTTTGTTTACAATAAATATAGCTGTATTTAGTTTGTTTCTCAAAAATCAAAATTATGAGACAAGTGAGGCATCTATGTCCCTCTCCAATTTTACATCAAAACATCAAATAGTTTTAAAAATCCACAACTATTATTTAAGCAAACAAGCCCATAGCAAAAGAAATTCATGAAAATGAAAATCAATGAAAAAACAAAACCCATAGCAAAAGAAATTCATGAAAATGAAAATCAATGAAAAAACAAAACACCTGTGTGTGTGTGTATATATATATATATATTACGGGACGGATCAATCCACAAATATTTTTACTAAAAATCTTATACTAGTTTTCTACTCTCTTTATTTTTTCTTGATAAATCATAACCGTTTGATCGCTTCATATCCAACGAATAACAAAATTTATAAGATTTTTTGTAAAAACTTTTATCTCTTAAACCCTTCTCGTATATTACATGTACGTAAATAATCTGTGGAAAACCCATTAAAACAAAAAAAAAGAACCTGTTTCTTTGTATGAGGAGCCATTGAATGGGTGAAAGCGAAACCAAAGGCTTAGAAAAAGCGAAGCTCAGAGAGACTGAAGGGTGAAGTTGGAGAGATAACAGAGAGAGAGATGCGATCGTGGCCGTCGATTATAATGTTGTAAACGCATCCACGTTGTGCTATGATTGTAACGATTTTATCGCTTTGGTGACACGTGTCCACCGTTTTATTTCGGGGTAAATGACACTTTGTCCCCTTGCGGTTTCTGAATATTTCGGAATACGCCCCAAGGTATCGGAAATTACATTTTCCCCCACGTCGTAATTAAAGTTTGAATTTTACGTGGAAAGACCATTTTGTTCCTAATATTATTGTCTCGTTTTATTTATTTTTAAGTTAATAATTATGAAAATTAGAGAAATTTTATACTATATAATATATATATATATGTAATTATACAATCTAATTTTAAGAAGTTAAAAAATATATAGAATGAACGATACATAAAGGGTATTTAAGTAGTTCTAAAAGTAATTTGTTATCTTATAGTAGAATTCCACTTTTCCCCACAATAGTTGGGGGTAAGGTACTCGCAGGGGATAGTATAATTTCATAAATCTCAAGCTATAATCTAAAATTGTTAGAAATCTCATGGGACAAAGTCTAATTTATCCATTATTTATATCATGGCGGTTTAGTTTATGATGATAAATTTTGGGTAATTTTATTGGCACTTACTATTTTACTTTTGGTGTCTCGTTTTATTTTTAATTCAAATTACTATTGGCACCACACCTAATAATTATTAGCACTTCGCGCAATTTTTTTTTTTTAAAAGTATATTAGAAATTAAAATTTCAAAAAAATTACTATTTTTACAAAGCCAAAATCAGTTTTACAAAGTCGAAATCAATTTTCGAAATAAGTAGGCATTCGTCTTCATGGCAACGTCAAAATGTTTTAAAATATTGTTCTTAACATTTTAAAATATTTGTTACTATGAACACATTTCACTTGCACCTTTAACATAATTTTGCAAATTCATCAAAAGAATAAACAAATTCCAAAATTCCCTTATAAGAATCAACCAATTTTGCATCTATCACCCAACCCAAATAAAAAAAAATTTGAATATTTCATTGTAGGTATTGGGCAATTTCTAGAGGGTATCAAATAATTTATATTTAATCAACCAATTCAAATAAAATATTGAACCTTTCCTTTTAAGTATTGAGCAAATTCTAAATTCAGACACAAATTGAGATGTATATATATACATAGATATAGATATATATATATGTATATTAGTTATTTTGAATAACATATGTTTGAGTATGAAGATTGAAAAGAAAATTTATTATCTTCTAGTGATAGGTCAATTCATTGTCAAAATCTTCACCAAAGTATTTCAAATAATATAAAATATATATATTAGAGGGAGTGTGTTTTGATTGAAAAAATTAAGATTTAGAGCACTTGTAGCATTATGCAGATTATCTATTTTAATATCTA
>MKEJ01066244.1:0-18271 GCA_001753735.1 Embelia ribes
AACAAGTAAATAAGGATAAACAAAATCTAAAACAGTCTTTAAAAAATTATTACCATCAATTATTGTATCACTAATTAGAATAATTTCCAAATGATCCTTTACTATATTGCCCAAATCCAAAATTTCCTCTTTACTGACATCTTAATATTTTTGTTCATACACTGCGAAATATCTCGAACATTCTTATTTTTTTTAACAAAAAGATTTTGACTTGGCACAATAATTTTCTCTTCTTGTTCCTTTCTGATGGCACAAAATTTTTTATCTCCAAAATTAAGTTGAATTTTAATTTTCTTAAAATAAAGATTATATGTGTTGTTTGTTGGGTTATAAAGAGTATTATTTTTTCAGTGCCAAGTTTTGTCAAACAATAAATCACAATGCTTTATATCAATCACATTACAAATCACCACACCCAAATATAATGCATCGTTTCGTTACCTCATATATCCCGTCCAAAAAATATGGAGTATGGTGTGTTCATGTTGGTAGTTGTAATTTTTCTACAAAATATCAGAAGACATAATTCATATAAAACTCGAGATCGATAATTAGCTTGCATAATTTACCCTTCATTTTGCATTTAGTGTTGAAAAGGCATTCCTATAATGTCTTTTCTATATCCATGACATCTATATCAATAACTCAAAAGATAGGAATTGAACTGTAATTTTTTTTCATAATTTAGGACCAAATTCACAAATTTTATAAATTAAGGGGTCAAAGGAATAAAAAAAAAAAGGAGTAATAGTACCCGGTTGTGTTACTTTGCAAACTGCAGGGACACTTTGAAACTATTGCCAAATATCAAGGCTCGATTGTATAAATAACATAAACTTTAGGGACTGGGTTGCAATTATTCCAAACTGTAGGGACCTGATTGTTCAATTACAAAGTCCCAGCCCCTTACTCTTAATGAAGATGATGACGAAGCAGGAGCTGATTTAACTTTTCGAGACAGGCATTGATTATTTTTTTTTTCAAGTAGATAACTATTTGAAAGAAAAAGAATAACTCAAAACAAACATAAAATAACTTGATTTCGGATCGAAGTTAAGCTCTGATACTAAATTGATGTAGAATGACTACGAAGAATAATGAGAATAAAAGAAAGTAATGTAACTCGGCTACAAAGAATAATAAAAAATAAAAAAAAAACAAGATAAATGAACAAATTCTCAAATTTTCATTCATAAACCAGTCTTCAGGAAACAATTAAATAGATCCTATATATAGGACTCAAGAGAATCACCTAATATTAAATTAAATTTTTCTAGAAAAGAGAATCACCTAATATTAAACTAATCTTTCTAGAAAAGGAAATAAATTAACCTAAACAAAATACTGACTTATTTGAATAAATAAATAAATTAAAATATCTGAATCTTCCTTTTTTATCTCCATCAATATGTCAATCCAAATCAATTCTGGAGGTAACGCCACTACGTAATAGTGATTCATTTAAGAATTTATAATCATTTATGTTGTTATCGTCTTCTACTTCCAACAAATTTCTGGAAAATATCCATAGAGAGGATAAATTAAGGGGTTATAGTTGATGGTTGGTTCCGAAATCCGAGTCAATGTCTTTGAAGAATGCAACTATGAGGAGTATTGCTATTACAACTGCAACTCTGAGGAGCAAAATAGATTTTTATCTCTTACATAGTTTTGTACAATGAATGATGATGGCAATTTCGAAGACAATTTATAATATGTAACGAAGATGATATGATAGGTTGACCGATGGCGGCAGTGAAATGCCTTGCCGGAATAAGAAAGGAAGAGGGGATTTGAGCCCCTCAAATAAATTCTTTTATCTTGCGATTTGATCGGTTTTAAGTTCGATCCAATGGTTCTGACATAAAAAGTTATTTTAATGTATAACCGATGGATCAGATTTCAAACCGATTCGTTAATGGTAAAGCATGCTATCCCAAGGGTTCAATTTTCGAAGGGATTCGGGCAATAAGAAAGGGAAATGCACATAAATTTAAGTTTAGCTATTTTTGGTATGTGACCGATCGGATGGAAGGTACACAACCCAGAGACCTCAAAGCATGCGAGGACAAGAGTTTCAGCTTTATGGCACTTATTTACTTTTTTTTACTTATTATCAATCAAGGTCCCTAGTGCAAATTTATTTTTATTAAATGGTGTTTTCGAAGTATAGTGTTTTTATATATATATATATGCAATTATAATTAGATACCGACTGATTGATGAACTTTTGACCGTATTCAATATCTAATTATGTATCAAACTGATAATGTTAATTATTAGGTGGTTAATTACAGAAATGGTATAATTTGTTTCAATAAAACTTCTATTTAGCACCTGATTAGGACTTAAATATTGCATATTTAGGTGCAAAAACAGTGCATTTGTGGAACTTAAATATAATTAAAGCATAATATGTGAAGAATTATGATATTATAATAAATATTGTGTTTCAAGTAAAAATGAAAAAAAAAATGCACAATTTTGGCATGGACTAGAGCAAAAATTGGCGAAGAGAATTTTCTGTAGACCGTTGGCGAATGTTTAAAGAAAATATGGTATTAATGAAAACTTATGGTTCTATCAAGTTTAATACCGGTTCGTAGATATTTGAAATACAGTTCTGCCAGTTCAGACATTGATCAATTTAGACCTTTTTAGCCTTAGTTATGAATTTTCTCGTAAATGATGCAAAATTATTAAAGTTGCCCAAATGATAGAATCCACAAATACAAGAGTCAAAATTCAAAGAGAGTGAAAAATTGGGGATAAAAGTTGGAATTTATTCTAATTTTTGTTAGAGGGCCACCACAGACAATCATTCAAAAAATAAATAAATAATAAATAAAAGGAAAGGGCCCAAGCCCATTTTCATAGCTAAACATATGTGTATGTGTATTAAAACATTATAAAAATGATTTCAGACAACATCAACAGCGGCATATGAAGTCCCAACCATCAATTCTAATTTCATCCTTTTTTTTATGCAATTGTATTTTTTTTCTCAACTTTAAAAAGACTATAATTTTTGTGATGATATATAATTTTATTATTCTATTTTTTTTTAATTCTAATATTTTTGGGAATTGTTTAAATTTATTTGTTAGTTACTATTAGTATTCTTTCTTTTTTTTTTTATTCTTGTTTTACTTTATTTAGTTGTTCATTCATGTTGATTCTAAATATTACTCTTAGTTTAAATCAATAAATTGCATGATGATGAGAATGTTTTTTTTTTTAAATTATTATTATTGATATTAATTTTGCTATGCTTGGCTAAATTAGTCTTGTCCTTAGGGGAAAAAAGTGGATCAGACCAATCTTTTAGAAACTATAAGTTGGTAGGGTCTGACAAGTCTGGAACTCTCACTCAATAATCACATTGTGTTGGAGACTTTCTAATTCAAAGAGCCTAGAAGTAGTAGTTGAAGCCACTGGATTCCCCGACTGGGCAAGTTTATTAATTAATTAAGTATTTGTGTAGTTATTTGCTTACTTTAATTAAATCTTGAAAATCTTGAAAACTCATCTCATTGTTAGGAGTAGGGATAATTAAATTAGAGATAGTAATTTAAGGCTTAAAATTCATAATAAATTATAGGAATAGTAATTAGAAAATCTGTGATTTAGTAGAATCCCTAAGATCAACACCCGAATTTTCCGGAATTATTACTTCATCCTTAGTATACTTGCTAGGTTATCTGTCACACTTTTCTGACACGATCATACGGTATATCCTATATCTTATTTTCTTTCTTACTCTTGTTTTTCTTCCTCTCATACTTTACTGCTCTTAATACTACTACTGACCATGCTACCGTTAGTGCTGCAATGCGACATTCTCATTGGTAAGAGGTCATGGAATCCTGACTTAGGGCCCTCAAAGCCTAATAAGACTTAAAGACTGGCACCTCTGCCCCCTGGTGAAAAATGATTGGTTGCAAATGGATCTACAAGACCAAGTTGCATGTTGATGGCTCCATCAAGCATTATAAGACTCGTCTTGTATCAAAAGGTTACACTCAGATTGAGAAGATTGATTTTCATGACACTTTTGCTCATGTGGCCAAGTTTATCATTGTTAGATGTTTATTATTCATTATTGTCGCGCTTAAATGAGAACTGCATCAGTTAGATGTATATAAGTTTATATGTCTTTACCACCAGGTTCTTTAGAATAAGGGGAGCCGCTTGTTTATTGCTTACACAAATCTCTCTATGGTCTCAAACAGGCTTCTAGAAACTAGCACTCGATATTATATTATGCTCTCTTGTTAGCAAGTTATCGATAATTACAATCCGATCATTCTTTATTTTTTCACATTGCGGGTATTTCTTTAACTACCATACTTGTTTATGTTGATGATGTTGCTATTGGTGGTAATGATCCATCTAGTATATTGGTTGCTAAGCAGTTTCTGGTTGCTCGATTTCATTAAGGATTTGCTCAAGTTGAAATATTTCTTGGGTTTGGAGGCTACTCGTACCTCAAGCAGCATTTTTCTTTCGCAGTGTATATATGCTCTTGACATCTTTAAGGATTTTGTCTGGTAATTGGCTGGTCCTGCCTCCTTTCCAATGGAGCAGAATTTACACTTGTGACTTGATGATGGTGCTGCTTTATGGAATCTTGGCATTTATAGACGACTCATTGGCCGTCTAATTTATTTGACTAATACTCCTCCAAGTATCTATTTTGCTACTAGCTACCTTAGCCGGTTTATGAGCGACCCAGTAATGTACACCTTCAAGTTGTTCACCGTGTACTCCGCTATATTAAGTGTACTTCGGGGCATAGTTTATTTTTCTCATTTGACATTGATTTACATCTTGTTGCTTACACATGTTCAAATTGGGCCAGTTGCCCCTCCACTTGACGGTCTACTACTATTTTTTGTATTACTTTTTGGCGCTAGTTTGGTTTCTTGACGTTCCCAAAAATAGGATGTATCTATGTCACAGCCTATTCAAATGTTTTGCGACAACCGGTCTGCTTTTCATATTGCACGGAATCTAGTCTTTCATGAACGCACAAAATACATCGAGATGGATTATCACAATGGGCGTGATAAACTTAGAAAACTAACATTATTTCTCCTACTTATACTTTGGCGCATTCTCAGTTTGCCAATATTTTTAAGAAACTTTTGGGTCACAATCTTTATCAATATTTTATGCGTAAGTTAAGTATTACGGAAGTTCATGCTTGAACTTGAGGGGGAATGTTAAGTTTCATTATTTACATACTAGTCCCTCTTTATTTATGTATATAAACAACTCTTGTACTCATTATTGAGTAGCACAAATATTATTTCATGTTTCGTCTTTTGTCATTATTTATATTGTAGTTGTTATAAAATATTCATTGATGTGACATTTTACTGTGGCTGATGCGAGCATGGAGCCCAATCATTAAATGCAAATACTATGCATTGTGCAAGCAAGACCACTACTATTGACTTATTACTCATAATTTGCCTATAAAAGAGGAATAAGAAGAAGAAGAAGAAGAAGAAGAAGAAGAAGAAGAAGAAGAAGAAGAAGAAGAATGCTCAGTGAGTGCAAAAAGTCGCAGAAAGAACACGACAATAGGGATTAGAAAAGTACAGAAAATAAAAGAAGAAATGAATCCATTTTGATCCATATTTTCAACTTTATTTTACATATTGTAATCCCTCCCTTTCTATAAAGAAAAATATATACCGGTATTAGTCCCGTGGAGTAGGCCAAAGTTAAGCTTGTTTTAACTTGAGGCTAAACTACGTAAATCTTGGTTTTATATTTTATTTTCCTTCAGATTATTATATTTACTTTCTAGCATGATTCATAATACGTTATCGGCACAAGTCTCTACAAGAAAATTATTGTTAGACTTTGCAAGAAATTTTATAAATTTGTCAAGATTTATATTTGAGCTTTTTAAGAAAAATAAATTATCATAGTAGGCTAAGACATACCTTGTCAGCCTCAAATTAATTATTTTTCTTCATTCATCCGTGTGTCGACATCAAGGATAGTGGGCCGCAGTTTATTTGAAAGTTTGAGCAAGAAAAAAATAAGTATATGTGTTAACTGAGCCATAGTGATTTGACTTCCGTATACATGAGTAATGAAATCTAACAAATAAAGTAATTTTATTAATTTGTACAATATTTTAATTCAGTATTATTATCGATGATAAATTAAATAATGATTTGCAACTTGTAAAATAAAGCAATTGAAAGTCGCGGAAAGCTTGACCATCCAGAAAAGATTAAGTATTGGGTCCATGGGGTCCAATGCTTTTGCAAATTTCAGTTTTAGGCGATGGAATATGCTTAAATTCGTATTATGGGTCTTGGTGCAAGCTCAATACTAGCCAATTCGAACAGATATGAGAGAATTATTTTTATAAACAAATTTTGGATTTTAATTTTATCATTTAAATTGAGTTAATATGAGTTAATATTTGTTTGAGATATTTTTCAGGTTAAAAGTATGAACATGATGGAGCGAGTCCATGATGGTTAACCGGACTCCAAATTATGTATTAAAATACCTATACAACTTAAAGGGTGAATAATCAAACCCTCAGACATATTAAGATTAAAAAATAATTATGCTTATAAACCTAACCATTTATATATTGAGATTTAATTTCTAGCTTTAACCGAGAGGAAATGAATTTATTTATGATAATCATTACTTTCTCATAATTGGCACTGAAAATAAATATAATCACTCTCAAGAACCCCTTCGACCAACTTTGTTACATTCCTTAGTGTGAATGGTAGAATGTGAACGGTTGTAGATAGTGACATAATAGTAGGTACGGACCCTTAACCTAAATATGACATTGGTTTGGCATATTAGAGCTGACCCTGATATTGAGGGAGAGGTAGGATCATTCGCCCCTTAAAGTTAACTGATTATGCCATTATTGTGGAGCAAAAGTAATTTGGAAGTGTGATTATAAAATTCCCATATTTGGTGCCATATATTATTCCTTATTTTTCAGAAAAAAAAAGAAGCAGAAATGGCAGAACAAAGTAAATAAATGGCTTAACTGTATTATAGTTTAATTGACTTAACTATATTAAGTATATGAAATATAAAATTAGAGTTGCTAGAAAACCTCTGCATTAACATTTGGAGTTGTATATAACAAGCCACAAAACATGCCTATGGGTGTTCCCAAATCTCGTATTACAAAGAGATTAAATCTGAGTATCCTCCAATTTCAGATATCCCTGCATGGAGTAAGTATTTTGTTTCTATATATTGGCATGATAACTTTTATACAAGTTTGATGTGAGATAAATTGTTTATCTATGTACAGGGATGATACATACAAAAGTTTGTAAAAATGTTGAACTTATCATTTGGTTGCACTATACTTATCCCAATTAGGGGGAGAACAATATCATTTAACTGATCAATATGAAATGTTTCAGAATATATTCACATAAGATTATATTGATTACTGCTATAGATAATAGAAATGGAAGATTTATCTCAAGTTATGTGTTGCAAAAGCTGTATACACCAACAACAAATGTGATGATTCTTACAGAAATTGCTTATGACAATATATTACAGGATTTACGAAATACTTGTGGATATAAAGATATTGAGACACAACAAATTTGATTGCTTCAAAAGGAGAAATAAATTAAAGGTAGAAACAAATGAGAAAAAAAACATAAAAGAAAAGGAAATAAAAAGTTTGTGTTTTGTGCGGGGCTTGAACGCGAAACCTGGAGCTACGTTAACAAATTCTCTTTTCCGCCATCAAAGACACGACCCGATAGATGTTAAGATTTTGCACAAAAGATTATATAACTATATTTGAATGACGATTCAATATGGGTAAGACAATTGATAACTGTTTATTGATCAATGTCTCTTTGTGAATTGCTCAAAGATACTTAGTAAATTCCTAACAGTGGAAGATATTGATGGAGCTCTCAAACGACAATCGTTCAGATAATCATTTAATGATCTTCAGTCATACAGTGATCATTCAAATCAGGGGGAGATAACATTTTGAATAATATTTGATCAAATAAAAGGGAGTGTTATAAAATATTCATTGATATATCATTTTACTGTGGCAGATGCAAGCATAGAGCTCAATCATTAAATACAAATATTATGAGTTGTGCAAGCACGACCCACTACTATTGACTTATAACTCACAATTTGCCTATAAAAGAGGAAGAAGAAGAAAAATGCTCAGTGAGTACAAAAAGGTGCATAAAGAACACGCCAATAGAGATAAAAAAAGATAGAAAAATAGAGAAAATAAGAGAGTGAATGGATCCAGTTTGATTTAGATTTTCAGTTTTATTTTATATGTTGTAATCTCTCTCTTTCTATAAACAAAAGTAAACACCGGTATTAATCCCGTGGAGTAAACCTAAGTTAAATTTATTTTATTTTGCGGTTGAATTACGTAAATCTTGGCCTCATTTTTTATTTGCTTATAAATTATTATCTTTGATTTCTAGTATGATTCATAACAATAGTTTATATGTAATGTGTTGCCCATATTTCCTTAATATATCCGTTTAGTAAGAAAAATATGGAATTTAATAATGTACCTCCCAACAAGTGAGGGAAATAGCACACTTCATTAGTTTTTTCACATCGCTTACATATTAAGTTATTGTGTGATTTAATATGATTTTATTTTCTTTCCCTAATAGATTATTTTAGTGGAAAGTGGGTGAGTTAATGGGCCGGTGTTAGACTTTATTAATTATCTTTCATCATTTAAATAGTACTAATACCTTATCATGTGCTCTGCATTGGACTTCTCTTCACCTCCTAATTAAGTGTTTTTAGGAGAAATGCAAGGTTTTTAGGAGCTAAGTGTTATAAAAGGAATAACGTGGGTAATTGGTGCAATGAAATGAAATTATGTCCCTTTTACTTTGTCCAACGTGTTGTGTTGTACTTCTCATATAGTCATATAGAATATAGTTAGATACACTGATGTGGAATTTTACATTTTGTACCGAATTTTGTTGGACTTATTTCATCTGCCTATGTTTGCTTTAATTAATACCTCTATCTGCTTTTTGTTCTTTCTGATTTTTCCTTCATTTCTCACTTTCAATCTCTATTATTATTATTATTATTATTATTATTATTATTATTATCATTGACATGTCAGTACATAAATATATATACCACATTGGACCGAATACGATGACTCAGTTTTGCCCTTATTTTTAGATAAATTATTTCCTGGGTATCAACTTCTTGAATTTATTATAGCTCTAACATATGAAAATATTCAATTTAAGACTTTAAAAACCACCAATATCAATTTGATGAAAATATTAAATGTATTACAGCTATGATATTCAGATATCATGTAATCGTCACGATTAGAATAATTTGTTCTTCAAATTGAAGCAAATTGATTTATAGTTAGTTGTGTTAAATATGGAAACTATTCTATTGTATACTTAGAGAAAAAAAAATTACTATAACTATTTTTAAATATAAAAAATTCCAACAATAATTTGTCATTAATTTATAATAATTTATTATGAAGTCATAGTAACTGTACATTACAATAATAAAAAATATATATATTGTATTGAGAGGATTTCCTGTTACATAGCACCATATTGTTGAAACATATCGTATACACATTTATCACACGTATAGCACATGACAAGCCACATACAGTAGAAGACTATCGAACCAAGCCTAGGCTACTTTACGAGGAATTTCTTCATGCGGTGCTCGCAATTTAATACGGAGGGCGAACAAGGCCTTCTCCCGGGAGGGCCCGTTGTGGATTCTGTTCGATTCTAAGCTGAACTTTTCCGATGGCACTAATACAAATATGTAACTAGATTAACATCGTATGAATTTCATGACATTACATAAGATGGAAGATACTTATGCGAGAAAGAATAATTGTCATGAAATCGTGGGGGATATTTTTTATACGTACTTTGAAACACAAGGTTCATTTTTGAGATGGTAAAACGAAAGTGTCATTTTATTAGTAGAAAGGTCATGGTCATAATAAAACCACTGTTGTCAATTGAGGACTTTGAATGAAATTATCTCATGACAAAACACTTGAAGGTAGGTTTTGAACAAGGGAAAGGTTTTAAGTTTCAAATGAAGGATGCTAGGAATAGTCGTCCAACACTCCAATTCGTGGTTAGGGCGAACCAACCGATCGAGCGGTACACAATCGTTCAATTACAGTATCTGTCAGTACTTGACTAATGCGGCTAAATATTTGACATGTCGTTCACTTACGCTCCCAAAAGCTTCGTGCGATTCGTCGTGTGGCACGCTTATGTGATTTTTTTATTGGTACGTCTAAGAAAGTGAATTGTCAAAAAAGCTAAAAAGTTGTTAGCTTTTCTTGACCTTTTTATTAAATTGTTGGGGCAGTTTGTAATTGATTGGGCAAAATGGGTCCAGGCCCAGCTAGCTTTTTGGGCCATTAGATGCTTATGTGGGCTTTACAAAATGAACTTAATAATCAAATATCATATAATTTGTTATACACCCATGGAAAAAAACAAAACAAAAAAGGTTAGAACAATTATTTGATAAGACTATTAAAAATATATATATACTATGATTTTTTAATTGCCTAATTATGGGCACATAACATTCACAATTTAATATCATAAGGTCAATGTCAATGCTAAAATAAAACCTTATCCAAGAGCTAGCTCATAATAGGGGCAGATTAAAAAGTATAAACAAATTGCTTTTAAGTCAGATCCATCAACATTGCTGCTGCTGCAATCGACCCATTCAACTTGCAACTTGCAACTTGCAACTTTACCATCAAAATTTATTACGTTTCTATTTGAGAAAAAAATGTCAGTTTAAAATTTTTAATTTATTTAAGCAAAAACAACAAATAAGCTCACCTTTTAAGTTAAGCAGTCAAATATTAAAAAAAAATTTAAGGAAAAAAATTGATAAATTGAAACTTATAAGATGCAACTAAATCAACGCTCTGATTGCTATGCATACCCAATTAAATATATAACGAAAAAAAGGAAAGGAGTAGTGAAAACAAAATAAAAGTATTAATTGTTGGGCAGTTTGTAATTAATTTGGCAAAATGGGTTCAGGCCCAGCTAGCTTTTTGGCCCACTAGATGCTTATGTGGGCTTTTGCAAAGTGAACTTAATAATCCAACATCATAGAAAAAACAAACAAACAAGAGAGCAGAACAATTATTTGATAAGACTGTGAAAAAAAATATATTCTAGGATTTTTTTAATGTCTAATTATGGGCACATAACACTCACAATTTAATATCATAAGGTCATTGTCAATGCTAAAATAAACCTTATCCAAGAGCCAGCTAATAATTGGGGCTGATTAAAGAGTATAAATAAAGTTGTCTCCTACTTATACAAAAATAATTCATTTTAAAAAATATAGTAATTTTATATTAATATATATATATATATATATATATTATAATATAGTAATGATATTAATTTTAATAATTTCAATTGAAATAAATATTGCATTCAACATATTATAATTTTTTATAAAAGTTGTGTCATATAATATGTTAGTTTTATTTTAAAAAATAATTAAATATAATATCATTATTATATTGTAGAAATGAAGTTACTACACTCTGATTTAAAATTACTATATTATTAAAGTAAATTATTTTTCTTGTAAGTACAAAATCAATGCAAAAAATGGAACCATAAATAAATTGATTTTAAGCCAGATTCATCAACAATGCTGCTGGCATTGACCCATTCAGATTGCAACTTGCAACTCTAGTATCAGAATTTATTTTAAGTTCATGAATTCGTTTGGTAGAAAATTTTATGAAAATAAATAAGTTTATTTATGCCTTAAAAAATATAGATGTATCTAATTTCATACTTTTAGCTTACTTATACCAAAATAGTAAATAAGTTCAGCTTTTAAGTTGAACAGACAAATGCATTATAAACTGTAACCAAACAAATCTTCAGATTTCTATGTAGGCTCAACTAAATCTATAACCAAATAAAAGGAAAAGAGTAGAAACTTATAGAAGAGAAAACTAAATAAAAATACTCAATCGTCCGCAAGATGCTTAATATTGTTGCGTTCTAACAACTGTATCACCAAAAATATATTTATGTGTACTTAAAAATACAAAAATATACTTTTTTTTAAATACAATTTTGTTTTTTTCTTCTTACAATTTTTTTTTTCCATAGAAATAAATGACCATACGTGGCTATAGATCCATGTATCTGTAGCCATATGCATTCTTCATTATAACCATTGGATCGACATATTTTTTATTCGCGAATTGTAACTATATATTTTGATCCAAAGGCTATACATAGTCTGCATATAGCTACAAACTCTATATATCTATAGCTACTTTTCTTTTGAAATAAACTTCTTTCCAAATTTATACTATTACCAATTAATTTTCACCACTCCCAATATAAAAATATATTTTTTATTTTATACTAAATATATCAACATATGTATAATAATATATTAAAAAAAATGTATGTTAAAAAATCTCACTCCTTTGAATAAATAAAAACTTTCAAAAATTGTTTTCAGAGCCAATTTCGGAATCTGAAATCAGCAATTTTAACATATCACGTGCGAGTTTTGGATAAAACAGTGGGTTTCGCCTGTATCTAGTGGTTGCGAATGGACACGTGGAGGGTTCTGGTGGGTGAGATTGTGACACGTTAGTAAATGATTGGAATATTGTGGCGGCTCATAGTGTTTTGGATAAAACTTGTCCGATGAGTATAGTACGAACTACTTTTCTTCGTCGTATCTGAATTGTTTATTTTAAAATTAGCCGCTAAAAATAGATTAATTTTTTTTAGATTAAATCTTGTAAGATTGTAATTTATTTTAATTTCAAACGCATATTTAAATAATAATAATAATAAACGGACCAAATTGGTTGATAGAAACTGGCCCATATCACTACCAGCCTCTCTCCAACTTGGCATGCCATAATAGAAAGTTGTCATTTTCTCAATCACGCGCAGCGTCCCACCATTGTTTTCTCACGCCATTGTTTTCTCTAAATTATATTTTGAATTTTGAATTAACCAGTTTAAGTTCCATTGTGAATCTACTAGTCAATTTTTGAGATCATAATCGGGTAGTAATACAATGAACATAATAACTCGCGAGCAATTTGAATATCGGGACACTTTGATTATCATTCAATTGATGTGATATGATGTTATTTATAAAGTAAAATTGCTTAGGTATATGTCGTCAAACCAAGACAATCATATAGAGCGGTATTTAAAAGTTGGTTAATCAGTCAATCATGCGTATAACATGTGGATCATAAAAAAAGATATTCTGCTTGCTGAAAATAATTTTTCAAAACTAATTGGCAATCCATTTTTTGGTTATCAACGGGAGCTGTTGATTTGTTTACAATGCTAGTACATCACACCATTTGTTTCGATTTTAAAACTTCCTATTTGGAATGGTGGTAAAGAACTGGAACCAACACCAGTATTAGGTACTAGATAGTTTGCAAGACTCATAATCGTAAGGTCGCAAGCTCAAATCATATCACCGCATCATCGTTTTTTTAAATTAGATTTGACTTTGTTAACTAATAATTGATTAAGTTTCATGTTTGGGACGTCAATCTATCGCATTAATTATGCCAAATTCAAATTTCAAATCAAATAAAAGTTGATATTCTATTTGCAAAAAGTAATTTTTAGAACTAATTGTCAGTCCGGTTTTCGGCTATCAACGGCTCAAATGAATTGGGAATCTTGAACTATGAAATAGGCTCTATAAGCTAAAAAAATGGCATCTTTAGCAATTGTAATAATCTGGTTTATTGATATTTCTGATATACTAGATGCTATTACACATACAATCATACTAAACTCAATGTAATTATTTAATCTTAAATAAGATCTTTTATAATTTGGTATACAAGGGGAGCTCTCAATTTGCTTATAATGCTACTTGTTTGTCACACCATTTTTTCAATTTTAAAACTTTCAATTTCGGATGGTGGTGAGGAATTGAGCAACCTCAAATCCAAGTGCATCATCTTTTTTTTTTTTAATTAAATTTGACTTTGTCAATTAATAATTAATTTTTATTTTTGGGATGTGTGTCTATCACATAAATTATTGCCATTTCAAATCAAACACAAGTTGAGCTCGATCCAAAATAATTCAATTTAATTTGAATCGAAATCTAGCAACCTAAATATTTAATTTGACTTGGGAACATCCCTATTTAACACCTTTGTTAACATGATTAAAAAAAAAAAAACCACCTCTGTTAGCATGTATCTTAATGTAAGAAAGTCAAAATACAACCAAATTTCCAGGGGTGTACACATTTTGAATCCGATTGATTCTATTTTCAATCTAAGACATACCCATTTTGCGACTGTTTTAATTTTTGGGACCAAAATCGACTTGCACAAATTCAGTTCGGTTTGGTCCAAATTGGTTCCTCTACGGTTGGTTTTGATTCGGTCTGGTTCTCAGTCCTTTGAGCATTATATAATTTATATCAACTTGATCCTATAACCAATTTTATTATGCTACTCAATGCATACTAGGCAGCACAATTCTATACATCCTTTATTAAAATTTAATAATAAATTCCATTATTTTAAATTTAAAAAAAATGCAAAACTATTAAAAACATATAAAAACTATGATATACTAAGTTATAATTACATTAAAAACTTTGTTCTTATATATATATACAAACACACTAAATTTAGAGAGTTCCATGTAAACCAATTAATTAGTAATAACAAGACCACGATGATCAAGTTAATATTAAAATCCATCGAATAGGTGTGAGACGATGTATTATGGTATGAGATTTAACTAATATGAAATAAATAATTTTTTAACGAAAAATCATAAGAGTGAACTATTGGATTAAAAAAATGAATACAAATAAATGTGAAATTATTTATCAAAAAAGTTACTAAAATTTTGTTGAGTCTTAATTAAGTGGAAACACACATGTTTATAATAATAATTATTATATATATGTGTATATAAATATTGATAATATTTAATAAGCACTATTCTTTTATCTATTTTGTAAAATTAATTATCTTTTTTTATGTAAATGTGTATAAAAAAATTTATATATGATATTTTAAGTAGGTAAATGTTTAAGCCAATATTTGGATTAGTTTGGTCAAAGCCAAAGTCCAGATTGATTTGGTTCTGGATTATTTAGCTCGAAAAGCTCGGTTCCTACTGGATTAGTCCCAGATCAAGCACATCTCACTTCGGATCAAATTTTTTTCTAATACAATTTGTATCCGATTCTGGATCGAATTTCAATTTTTGATTATTTTGTACAACCTTGCAAATTTCTATGATATTTTGATGGAATTTATCTTTTAGATGATCAACATCAGCCAGAGTAGGGGGTCAAAAATATCGTTCTATCACTTTAATTTATTTTTTTTTAAGAACAATTATTTTTACGTTTATATTCTCGCACTCCCTTTTAACAAACTTGTATGACATTTTCTGCAGCGTGCGCAAAAAGCAGGCAAAAGCGCGTGAGGGAGAGGCGCTTGCGGCTGAGGTGGCTTTCGTTGAAAGCTCCGTTGTATATCATCTCTCTCTCTCTCTCTCTCTCTCTCTCCGTCTCTGTCTGTCTCTCTGAAAATCGGCTCTTCCTTAAAACTAATAGCCAGGTCCTCTTAACTCAGATTCACCGAGTCAACTCAGCTATTGTCTCTTTGATTTGATGGTTCAATTGATGAGCAACAAAGCTCCGCCGGAATCTGATGGCCGGAAAATGGTGCCGGTGAAGCGTGAGGCGGAGGACTCCTCCGAGGATCCACGTGGCACCCTCAGAAAGCGATCTAAGCAGCCGTCTTCTATATCTGTACTCTCTCTCTCTCTCTCTCTCTAATCAAATCTCTCTCTATTTATTTGTATGTAATGCAATCTTGTTCTTGTTTTTTATTTTTATTTTTATTCAATTTAGTTAGCAAGTTCTGAGAAATGATGGCTTTAAATTAAAGCATTCCCACTCGATTACCTTTTTCTAATCTCTAAATTTTAATTCCTATCACTCAAAATCTAAATTAGAGGCTGCCACGTGGAGAATGAACCTATTAGATCTCCTAAACTTAAAAATACAACTGGGGATGAAAAGTCCCAATTTCTTGGATTTTTCATTTATTTTCTATGTCTCGCTTTGTAAGAATTAGTTTCTACCACTAGAAAATAGAAATTCATATTTTTATAATTGAGCACAACAATTTTTCTATAAAATTTATAAAAAAATATTATAATAATTTTATATCATACAATAAAATACAAAAATTTATTTTTCCGAATCTTAACTAAAGTTTCATAGTTTTTGTTGGAAAAAATTATTTTTTTAATAGGGAAATTATGAATAGTAAATTTTTTTATTGAGAAATATATTGGATCATTTTTTGAAAGTTTTCTAGAAAACCAGAGATGTAGATACAATAGCATGACACATTTCTCCCCTTTGATTTCTCAAATGAGGAGAAATCTTGATTTATAAATACTGAAAGGAATGCTCTTACCGTTGCAAATCCCTTGTTTTGTTGTGAGTAAATAGGATTAGATACACTTAGGAATATTTTCCTAAAGTTTAATCTCAAAATTTAGGATACGAGCTTCGTTTCGAAGCACTGATTCTAGTTCCCTTTCTGCAGTTTCTTCATTTTTTTTGGGTATTCTGGAAATATAAATTATTTGGTTGGGTTAGTCTTAAAATGTTGCTAGGATAACTTCGGATTAGGTTTGCTCCGTTCAAGGATTCCTTCTGATTATTTTTACTTCATAACAAGTTACTGAATCTAGGGTTTTGTTTATGAAATGTTTTTTATTTTTAAATCAAGCTAGCAGAGCTGGGTAGATTTGGGATCACTTGTGTAACTAGATTGATGTTTTTGGAACTAAGTTGAATTTTAATAGTTATAGGCTAAGCAGTGGATAAAAGTCTGTTGACGATCACTCTCTTAGTGTGCAGCGGAAATTTTTTCTTTTGGGAACTGGCTTTTAGTTTCCCCTTTTTATTTGTTGTCAGCCTTGTTTCAAATAAATAGTAGTTTGATCACTCAGATTATGTTATATTTCAGCAGCAGGAGGAAAATTCGGTGGCTGGTAATTTTCCCGTACCCCCCTCAGAGTACAATCCACTTGACGAGCCTAGTCCACTGGGGTTGAGGCTTAGGAAGAGTCCCTCTCTTCTGGATTTGATCCAAATGACTCTTTCGCAAGGGAATTCTCCCAAGGGTGGAACCCATGTCAAGAAAGAGCCCAAGTCTTCCCATACTTCGGGTGCCGGAGACAAGCTCAAAGCTTCGAATTTTCCCGCTTCGCTTCTTAGAATCGGAACATGGGAGGTATGGAAATCAGTGTATAAATTCTATATTTTTAAATCATTTATGATTGACATGGATTGGATTATTGAACTTAGTGATGCAAGGACATGATAATGAATTGCAGTATAAATCGAGATATGAGGGCGATCTAGTTGCAAAGTGTTACTTCGCAAAGCATAAACTTGTATGGGAAGTCCTCGACGGGGGACTGAAGAATAAGATAGAGATTCAGTGGTCTGACATTGTGGCTCTCAAGGCAAATTACCCGGATGATGGACCTGGAACACTGGATGTAGTGGTAACTTTCTACATTTTTTTAAAATAAAGAACAAGAATGATATCATGAATAGCTATAGCTGTATGATGGTTGCCTTTTGTTTTCTAGCTTTCTAGGCAGCCTTTATTCTTCAGAGAGACGAATCCACAACCAAGGAAGCACACTTTATGGCAGGCGACGTCAGATTTTACTGGAGGACAAGCAAGCATACGAAGGTAGTCATTGCATATGACCTACTTATATCTACTTCCGCTCATAGGCGATCTAGGATTTTGTCTGTGCAAGGCTTGAAAATTTTACTTAGGGTTGGTTTGGTTGCAACTTCCTAACAAATAAGCTAGTTTTTTTCAGTCTGGGAAAAAAGTTGGAAGCATCTTAGTTGATGCTTATAGCTTATTCAGGCAAAACAAATAAGTGTAGCTTAAAAACGGCCAATGTTGTTCAGCTTTTAAGCAAAAAAAAACAGAGAAGCTTGAGTTTAATAGAGCTTTAATCTTATGAAGACAGGGGCGGGACTATTAAGGGGACCGGAGGGGCTATGGCCCTTGAAAGTTTCAGAAATTGCCCAAAGTGTATGAAAAATTACTGATAAAATATATATATATAGTTAAATGACCCGCCAACCCCCC
>MKEJ01066246.1:0-18890 GCA_001753735.1 Embelia ribes
TTATGTTTCGGCTTCGGTCTCGTGAACCATCAACCCCTGATTAAAAAATAAATATATATTTGAACTTTACACAACGTCGGTAATACAATGACATAGGTATTTTCACTATTTATTCATCTCAATTATTGTGTCAAATTATAGAGACATAGTTTATTAATTTTAATTCTAAATATAGCCTCCTTGTTTTGTGTTTTACGTCTTTAATGTAGGTCTTCCTAATATGGGTAAGATTATTTCACAGCTATAGCCGTGTTATAAGCTATTAAATCAATAATAAGGTAGGGTTATGAAACTTATTTGTAAATTTTACGACCACTTTGATTATGAGAAATCTTGTGAATTGTCAGAATAGTAGTTATAATAGGCATTTGATTATACATTTATAAATACATAACACCGAGGTAAATACTAAATTGAGTGTAAGGTCTGGTATTTCCTACGAAATTATGAAACATATAGAGTTTAGTAGTAAACTCGCTAATTTCATAATGAATTCCGAGCTTGGGTGTTGAGTTTAAGTGTTCATCCCTAAGTGTCAAGAGTTTGATCAAATGGCACTATAGAGTAACTTATTTGTAGTAGTTTGGTTGTGTTATTTATTATTATTATTTTTATCATATTTTCTTTTTATTCGATTTTTTACATTAAAATTTCTTATCACCTGCGTGTATATATATTCGTATATCTATATTTTACGCAGGTGCCAAACAACAGGGTTAATCCATGTAATAGTGGATGACTGAGTTTATTTTGGGTATTAGCGTGTTAACAAGCCTAGCATAGCAAATTGGTATAAAGTGGCTCTATGACTCAGCTGTAATTTTGTTACCTTGGTTTTGTTAGCAGCATATACATATATTATAGCACTTGTAGTTCTCATTCAGATCGCGGTTGTATATGTAGTGTACTGTTTCCGAATGTGCGATCCCCTAAGTGATTATTAACTTATACAGGTCACCTTTATATATATCCATGGTTGTACTTTAATGACATGACATGTTTGGTTAAAATGACGTGATACTGAAAGTTTTCTTTTACTGTCAAAATATTTTAAAAAACATTTCCCTTATTTATGTATCCGGTCCTTGAGTGGTCTCGTAGAGCAGCGTGCTGCTTGAGCGTGACTACACTTGGTAATCCACAGTCAAACATATAATTTCATTATAACCCCTCTTAAATGATGAAGTGTAATCAAAATAATCACAAGTTTCATCGCACCAGCACTCAATATCACCTTCTGAATTGCGCAATTCCTCACAGATAGCTAATATTACAAACCAACCATAACATTTAGTTGAAAAGATACTCTCTATCAACATCATAAAAAGTTGGATTTTTTAAAACTCGATAATATTTTATTATTTATTTATTCATTTTATGCATAAAACTTATTCTTAATTTTTGTTTGTTCTTCTTAATTTTTTTCTTTATATTTATTCTTTTTCGTCTTTTTCGAGTAACCAGATTCTCAATATGCCAAACATTTCAAATTATTGGAATTGAAGACAATTCTAGAATT
This sequence comes from Embelia ribes, assembly GCA_001753735.1. Classification (NCBI taxonomy): domain Eukaryota; kingdom Viridiplantae; phylum Streptophyta; class Magnoliopsida; order Ericales; family Primulaceae; genus Embelia; species Embelia ribes. The sequence goes on from MKEJ01066246.1 coordinate 1,520, forward strand.
GTCTTTAGGCAATATTTATAAGTGTTATAACATTGGTAATTAGTACATTGTATTTCATGATGAACATTATGTGTGAATTTGTAATGAATTTTATTAGGTCTTCAAATTTACTATAATTGGTATAAGAATCAAAATGAGCTGGTTCAGATTCTCTCTAAGCTTTTCTTAATAATAATTCAGATCGGTTTCTCTTTATAGTGAGAGCATATAAACGTCATAGTGAACGTAGGCGTATGTACATAGGGGAAACGGGGCAATTAACCTCCTTGGTTCGGGATAATAATTAAAAATTTATTTATTTTTACTATTAAAATTATATACATATAAATAAAAATAAATATTTATATTTAAATATAAACACGTATTATTAAATAACATGTGCCCTAGTGATTATCCCGATGCATTTTGGTTATAAAGGTCATAAGTTTGAACTTTAGGGGTAATTTATTCTCCAGCATTATTTTTTGTTAATACTTATATTGGTTATTAGGTGGGTTGGGTTTGTATTATTTTCTTGCATCTATATGAATTATTTTGTGTGTATTGGTTTGGTAGTTAGTTACTTAATAGTTTTTATTTAATATTATTTTAAAAGCTACTCAAAATACAATATAGTTACATTGTATTTTCCGTATCTTAATACCATTATACAATTGTATACTCAACTTTTCTATAAAATAATTTTAATTTTATTTTGTTTTAAAAACATATAAGTTGATATGATTTATTACTAGTTATGATTTATTAAAATTAGAATAATACGACTTTAATATCTTGATAAGGTTTGTACTATATTTAAAAAGATAATCATACTTTCGATTAAATCTTTTAACTATTTTATCATTTTTTGTAATTTGATGTGTATATAGTGTTGCAAGCTAAGTTATGACTTAAAATTATACTTTTAATGTGTTGCAATGAGTATTAAAATAAATTTAAGATTTTTATTGGATTTCAGGATCCGAATTTATATAAATATTTAATTATTAAGCTCAACTCTATTGATAACTTGTGCTTGTATGTTGATGAACGTTTGTCCCACATCAAATGCTTACTAGAGTTATCATGCTCGAAGGATCCATATCTAAATATATTTTGTGTCTAATAATATAAAAGACAAACAATTGACCATATGAGAAGGATTGTTCATGTCTTTGCCCTTATCGATCTGTCAAAAGTTTTTAAAGACCGTTTTCTAAACGCCTCTCTCTTATTAGCGTCTCACAAATATCTTTTCTTTTATTAGAATGCCAATTATTATAGGGCATATTCATTTGGCCTCTATGTCATTATGTAGGGTGGCATGAAAAATTACACACCACCGTGCCTACGACCATGTTCATGGGACACGACATATTTGATCGAAGTGATTTTTTTATTTTAGCTAATATATAAGAATAGTCTTGTAATCGATACTAAAAAAAATAAAGGAACTATTATTGTAAGTAACTTGTACGATGCTTACAACACCGCAACTTAAAAAGTGATAATATATGTTGAAAAGAAATAACATTCTCTTTTGCCAAACGCCATACATATATATTTTTAAAAAATGCCAAAGAAGGCTCCAAAAGTCAATCTAAGACACAGTCTTAAACTAGGGAATTAGTGCTTATCATAGTTGTCAATAAAAAAATAAATAAAAAGCGGTAAATACCTTAAAAATAAAAGGAAAAAGGAAATGAAGATATTATAAATAATCAAATAAATAATATAAAACTCTACTTGCAAATAATAAATTATAATTAAAAAATGTATGTAAAAACATAGAGAGTTATATTTAAATAAAAAATTTAGAAATATTAGAAGTAATATTACTTGTATAGAAAATTTGATTTAATACGATTTATTTATTATTTAGCGAGCATCTTAGTAACAAACTTTATGGAAACGAATTCAAGTACGAGCCTGGGAAACATTTTATGAAAAGCACAAATTTTCCGATCCAACCAAATTTCCAAGTAACTTTATGCTTTTTCTTTTTATATATAATCCCAAGTAACTTTATACTAATAACAAACATATTCCTCAACATTAAATTATTAAATTAAAAATATTCTTTTCTAAAATTTGAATATAATAGGCCCATAGTGATTTAGGGTTTGAAAGTTGTCAACTTTTTCAAGAGTGAAAATCTATTTAAAAACCTCTAAACGGTTTCATCAGCTCCTTGTGCCTCTGCTTCTGATTAAATCTCTCTCACTTTCCTCAGGTACTCTCTCTCCCTCCCTCTCTCTCTCCCTCTCTCTCTGTCTCTTTCAGAACTCCAAATATAAATGTTGCGATTATGATGTTTCGATCGTACTTTTTTGCTGTATTATATACTACCATATGATACAACGTGTGGTACTCAATTGAAATAGAAGACTAATCTAATGAACATATACTTTTTGCAAGGTTTTTCCTTTTTTGTGATTTTACGGTTTTCTATTTTGGAAATTTGGTTGGCATTCTCCAATAAATTTGTTATTATTTAATAGTTGTTTGGTTTCAAGTTGATCATCTGCAAAGCCCTTGATGTCGAATCCATTCGCTTGAAAGAAATGAAATAGTTTTGAATGGAATCTGTGATAATCTCCAACTTGTTCAACAAGTGATAGAATTAATTCTTATAATAGTCGAAATATTATTTTGAATGACAAAAATTTTGTCAAGTGGCCAGTATGTGATTTTTTTAGAATTAATTAGCATTTTTAGTATCATTACTGATAATATTGATTCATACATTAAGCATTTTAGGATTGTTAATGCGAGAAAAATCATAGAAGGGACCAAATATGCCTTTCCCCCCTAAAATTAGGAGACAAAATTTGCAACTTTTTAAAGACTTGTGGACTACAACTGATTCAATTGAAACTATAGGGACCAAATAAAATTTAGATTGAAATGATGAGGATCATTCTGTAATTAATCCAGACAAATATTGGATTAAAATGGTTAGAGTTTGAGAGATTCAAACCAAGGACATGCATGCTATTTAAGAGTTAAAAGCCTAGCCAACTGGAGAACATCACATTTTGGCTACAACTATGCATCGCAACAAAAATATTTTCCAAAACCAAGGGGGGGCAAGTGAACTGCTTGCCTATATGTGGATCCACTTGTGTTTCTAAATGAGTCCGTATGCTAAATTTTAACCTAATACTATTCAATCTTCTAGAAAATATTGTTTGCTACATTGATCCCTTGAACTAGAGAACTACTATTCATTCCCTATCCTATTTTAAGCTTAGGGGGTTTGGGCATTCATTTCATTATATCTCACCTCCAATTTAAAGTTCCCGTTTCAGGAATCAAAATTTAGGGGAGAAAATAGATAATCTAGTGGGAGTACTTTAAGCACTCCAATGCCGTCAATGCCCCTGGGATTAAACCAGGGAACCCTCCACCATATCCAAATACTATTCAATCCCCTAAAAATCAGGGGGTTTGCTATCTGGCTATTGTTTATCTCCAGTTCTATTTTTAAGCATTAGGGTCTGATAAGGGTATTCTATATATCCAGCTGTTACTTTAAAGTTCAAGGGATATGAATTATTACTTAGGGTTGAAAATAGGTAGGTGGGAGTGCCCTAATTGTTTGCTTTCAGGTCATCTTATGTCAGTTTCCCTTTTGTCAATTTGCATTATATCTCCAAATGCATGTTTTTTATTTGCACATTTGGGGAAAACATGCAAAGAAAGGGAAATCCGATATGCTATTTTCAACTTTTCTGAACTTTTGAAGATCCTCATGGTAGAAGCCATTTTTAAGTCCTGTTCTTGTGCTGTTTATTATGTTTGTTGGCTATAATATTTTTATTTGGTGAGACTGAAGGTTGTTTTTTTTTCACGTCATATTGTAGAGGTCCTATCTATGGCACAAGATACATCTGTTGGCAAGTTGAACCGGGGAAGGCCTGGTCTCTTAAAGGATCAAGTTTGCTTAGTCAAGAGAAAAGAGAGTGACCGTTACGGGATCAACCCTATCCAAGATTCTCTTTCGTTTGAGAAGGGCTTCTTCGTGGTTATCCGGGCTTGCCAATTGCTAGCCCAAAAGAATGATGGACTAATCTTAGTTGGCTTAGCTGGTCCTTCGGGAGCTGGAAAGACTGTTTTTACTGAAAAGATACTCAATTTCATGCCCAGTGTTGCTGTCATATCAATGGACAATTACAATGATGCTAGTCTAATTATTGACGAAAATTTTGACGGTAGGGGATTTAATATCTTTTAGATATAGATATTCTGATAGGACCTCCTCACTACGTTTCTTTTGGAGAATTCAAAGCTGTCTCCATGTTCGATAATATCAATTCCTATTTTGGTACGAGTGTAAGGAACAAAATGGAATTGGAATCATGATTCTTTCTAAAACTAAAGGTTGTGCTATGTAGTGATACATATAATTAGGATAATAGGCTTGGTGAATGATAGACATGGATAGAAGCAGATTAGTTTTTCCCTCGTACAAAAGAGAAACAAAAGATATTGGCAGGATAGCATGGTAGAATTTTCTACTTGATTTCAGAAAGCAAAAGAGGGATACTCTTTACCACTCAAAGATGAGAATTTTATGCTAAAAAGGCATTCCATTCTGTTTCATTCCCTAGGAGCAAACTCAGGCCCAGAGCTAACTCGGGCCCAGAACTATTGTTTTACGGTCTGTTTGTTCTCATATTCTTAGTCACTCTATGCTGCATTCTTTTCAACTATTGTTTCATGTTTATTTGAAACTCTGCAATGCAATCTTTGCAACTGAATGGCCTTTTGAAGAAAATGAACTTCTGAAATAGTTTTTCAGTTCTCTTAAACAATGGCACTATGAGATTCTGATTCGAGGTTATGTACTCACTATTTCTACATCAGGGCGGAAGTTTAAATTGATTTATTTTAATAAACCATATCATACATTTCACATGTTATGTTATTGTATATGGAAAGAAAAAGGGAATGGTAAACCTCATTCTCTAATATAAACTAGCATGGTAGGTTGTAGGTCTAGCTTTCTACAGGTCAGTCTTGTATAATTTAAATCAATCCTAATTTGAGTATTTTAGCTGTCGCCATTTAACCATGTAAAGTCTTCTCTAATTCTCCAAAAAAAGAAAAAGATAGAATTATATATGTACGATTTTCAGGAATGTCATGAACTCATGGCTCATCTTCCTCATTTTTTTATGTCAAATGCTTCATTATCTGCTGCACTATATTGAAAATCTCCATGGGAAGATGGTTTAATGACGTACAGTCTGGGAAAAGCTATCAGGTTGGTATTGGTCTTGAAATTTTACCACATTGGGATTGGATTAAGATGGAGTACATAAATTGCAATTTCACTATTGATTTAAGATGTTTGGCAATGGTAGCCTGCCTTTTGGTATGGCCATGAGTCGAATACTTCCATTGGAGTTGTTAAGTATCCATTGATTTTTAACAAAAGATAGTTGACAATCAATCATGAAGTGAGTTAATCTATGGCAAAAGACTTGCTTTAGTGTTGCACTCATGTGGTCTTCTTATGTTTTTGGAAACTGAAGAGCTTCAATCCTTCTAAATATTATACATCAATTCTTGTGAAAGTTGTTGTGTCTTCCTTTTTCTTTTCTTTCTCATGATTTCAAGTGTGAGCAATCTTTGACTTCTGTTGCTGGTTATCATCCTTATGATCAGACCCGCGCTTAACGGACTACGACACCTTGCTCAAGAATATCCAGGACCTTAAAGCTGGGAAGCAGGTTGAGATTCCCATATATGATTTCAAGTCTAGTACCCGTGTTGGATACAGGTTGAGTTCTACCCACACTTAATTTCATCAAGTTCAATATGTTTTATTAATCCATTTAACTTTCTGGCTTGTCTTGTCTTGATATTTATTTCTAGAGGAAAACAAAAGTTATTTATTTAAAATTTTTGAGAGTAACAAGATCAACAAGACTATCTGATGCTTTAGTTTTTCTTGTACTTCACACTTTCTCATCTTATCCTTTGCTGATGTGATGTCTTGTGAATATAGCTATTTGCCTAGTTTTGTATGTTCTCCCTTATTTGATTTATGTAGTACATAATTATCAAACAATTGGTGGGAGATTACCCTTTTGCTCAAGGGAAATTTGCTTTTTCATATAATCATTTGATTGATTCCATTTCTTTCAAGCTTCTTGTGTGTTTTAGATTTGTCTTTTTTGTTTTACAGGTCCCTATGATTGCATGATAGCTTTAGGTTTCTCATTGAACTTTCAATCTTTTATATTAATATTTACGGCTTATCTCCTTTGATTCGATGCTTTACTGTATTGCTTTTATAGGTGAAGATAGTAAATGATACTTTTTTCTCTTCTCTAAGTTTAAGCTGTAGATATGTGGCAAAAAATTTTAATTGTTATTTTAGGCTGTATGTTTCTCAAGTTCAAGGCCCAATCTTATTCAAAACTTAAAAGAATATACCTGTACATGCTTGGTTAATTGAGGAAGGACAGTAGGTGGTTTATACAGGAAGGCATGTTGGAGATAGCAAGCTTCTCGTGTGCTACCGCCCTAAACTACTGCGAAGTTTTACCTTATCCCCTCGACTAGTAAAATGTTCACATTTAGTTAAAGTTATAATTTGCTGCATTCACCTCCAAAAAGTCGCTTACCCAAAAGGGGAGAGAAAAAATTTACAAATTATTACATGTCTGTTTAGTGAAATATGAAAACCATGTTTGTTTCCCCTTCTGTTAGAGTGCACTTCGATTACGTTTTAACAAATGCCCTTGATAGTTCATCGGTTTGAGTTTTCAGTCCTTGTGCAACGTAGGTTGCACAAGAGGAGTGTGATATTGACATTTTGGCCCATTAGTAGATAATGCTTCAGGCAATTGGTAATCTAATACTTAGCTTATTTAAAATTATATCAATCCATAAATGTGTGCTTTCTGAAACTTATTTCAGTATTTGGACAATGCAGGACTCTTGAAGTTCCTAGCTCTCGTATTGTAGTTATAGAGGGAATTTATGCTTTGAGTGAAAAACTTCGGCCTTTACTTGATCTTCGAGTATCTGTAACCGGTGGAATTCACTTTGACCTGGTTAAACGTGTGTTAAGGGATATACAACGTGCTGGGCAAGAACCGGAAGAAATAATCTACCAGATCTCGGAAACGGTTTTGTACTATTATACTTTTAGCTACGTAATAAATTTGTTAAAATGGAGAGAAAATAAGTTTTAGATATACTCGATTGTGCAGGTATATCCTATGTACAAGGCTTTCATTGAACCTGATCTTCAGAAGGCACATATAAAAATTGTCAATAAGTTCAATCCTTTCACTGGATTCCAGTCCCCTGTATATATTTTGAAGGTATATCCTACATGTTTCAGTCATCTAAACAATTATAGCAGGTCATGGAGCAAAGGCAGGTGGATAATAAGGCGGCGGCTTAGGCCAGGCCTACACTAAAAGGGTTGTTAGTCCAAACAATGTCTCAAAGTGACTTCTGAAACCCCATTTTTTAAAATGAGTTATTTTATTTGAGTGAGGATAATAAACCCCAGGACGCAAAATTAAGAATTTATTTCACTAAAAGAATTATTTTTGCAATATTTGAAGCTTTAGATTTATTGTATGCCCAGACAATGTAGTATAATAGAGTGTAATTAAATAGTTTGCATAGACATGTAATTATTTTTATAAAAATAAACAAAGAAGGGTGAACCGACTGAAATTTTGAGGATTTAATCTCAATCCTGCGTGTTCAGCATAAATGGGCCTGAAGCTTTTTCCCAAGCCCTAAAAAAACTTGGGTACTTTGGTGTGCCATGGGGTCTCAGACCTTGTCCATATCTAATCAAGGCTGAGATGTTGTTTTGATACTTACTTTTAATAAACATTATATTCTGTTCCCTTATTTTAGTCCCCGAAGAAAGTGCCAACTGATCAAATCAAGGCTGTAATGTTGGAAGAGCACTGTGAAACCAGAGAGGAGACTTATGACATATATCTTTTACCACCTGGTGAAGATCCAGAATCATGCCAATCATATCTGAGGATGCGGAATAAAGATGGAAAGTATAATCTCATGTTTGAGGTTTGCCCTTTCGGTTGCTATTTTTTCGTCTGGGCAGTAAAAATGCCCTTCCATTTAATAATGACAACTAAGTATGTTGTAGAAACACGAAATGGTGATAGATTGCGAAAGCTTGTATCTTTATTATCTATTCCATGTTTCTCTGTCAACTGAAGGGATTGTTGGGAGAAAATTAGAGGCTAAAGCATGCATTTCTCTGTCACTTGATAATTTTGGGACTCAAACAATTAAATTCTTCTGAGTACTGTTTTTGACTTGCAATTTTAGTTTTATTAGAAATCGTCCTTTTGGGGACTTAACTTATTAAATAAACATCATTCCGGCATGAACTTTGGTTTCATAACCATAGGAAAGTCTTGGAAGCATATCCAAACCCAACCTAATGTTCTCATTGTTAACAAGGCTTATTTAATATCTTCACCTTAAAGGTTTCAATTATTTTCATTTGGCTCTTAATTTAATTTCAGCCCTTTAGCAAAGATAAAGTTTAGGAAAATTACAAATTTACAATGCTTATGGAATTTTTTTGTGCAAAATTTGTGCACTCATTCATGTGGGATCTGTATTTGAACTGAGATTCCGTATTTCCCTGCCTCCCCGTATCAGTACTGTGCTTCTAGACCTCAAAAGAGCTTGTTCAATCACAGTTGTTTCAGTGCCTGAACGTGGATTCTGCCATAGTGGAGCCTCAGCCTCTATGACGGCTAAGATTAACTAAAAATAGGACTTTTCTCAACCCGAATATCTCCAGTAGTGTCTCATATATCCATCAGAGGGGTGCTTGGCCTTCCATTCCAATTAATATAATGTTACCACCTCATTCTATATCGATATTTATATTAAAAAAATTGTGCGCTTGACTGGAAACTCAAAACACTTGCCTATCTTTGTCTGATTGTTTTTACTTCTAAATTTCAGGAATGGGTTACAGATGTTCCATTTGTCATATCTCCGAGAATAACTTTTGAAGTTAGCGTGCGGCTCCTTGGCGGCCTAATGGCCCTAGGGTACACGATAGCAGCTATCCTTAAAAGAACAAGCCATTCATTTTCAGATGAAAGAGTGTGTGTAAAAATTGACTGGCTCGAACAACTGAACCGTCAATATATTCAGGTAGTTTACTTTTTTCGTTTTGTGGTAAGAGCATTTACACCAACATTTCTCATTAACATTCTGATTTTGGTTTTCTAGAAAGCCATTTCTTTTACAGAATAGAAATTGACCATTTTCAAACTCTCCAAACAAACTCTATATGTGATTGATCTATCAATACATGAGTAGAAAAAATTTTTAAAAATTATTTCACAAATAATTAGGTGAATCCTTTATTTATTTATTTTTTTTGATGGGAAAAAATTATTTTTTTAATAATTGTGAATTGTGATTTTCTCTTGTCGCATTTGCAGAAACTTTTCTGGAATAGACATACTGGTTTGGATAATTTCTGACCAACTTTCTCATTTACTTTCTCAAATGACAAAGGGAAAACCTTGTTAGAAATGCTACTGTGAATGCTCTAATGCAATCTTCTTGGTAGAGAGCTGTAGGTTGAAACTTCTTTTGCATTTGAAAAATTAATCATGTCACAGGTAAATGAAGAACCTTTGATTTATTGAAATTGAGGGAGGATTTGGTCTGGGGGTCTACAGTGATAAATATACCTTTTTAAAGCATGTTACACTTTTGATTGGCGTTCCTTACATTTCATGGACTTTGTTATGTTAATCATTTCCCATAAAAACTGAGCAATGCTTGTTTTTGATAGTAATGTTTTGGTATTTGTTGAAAAATAACCTGGTTTATACTTTGTGCATATGATTTCTATTATGAATTTTTAAAATAGCGTAGTTAAATATATCATCCCTAATTTCAACCCATAATATATGCACGCTTGGAGCTAGAAAGACAAGTTGTTGATTGGATTTATGGAGTTTGTTTCAGCAAAGATACTAGGTGCAGTGTTAACTTTTATGTATGTTCCAAACGTAATGTTTTACGATGTGGTTCAGTGTGTTTTGGCGTAATTTACTACAAGAACAGAATGTATACTATTGTTGTGGTGTGTACTTGTTCAGGTCTTGAGTAACATTGCTTTCATATGTTTGATTCCCATTTTTTAGGTACAAATGGTCATTTTAGTCTTGTCCTAGACCTCAATTACTTTCATGAATTTGTTTCCCTCACTTTCTACCACTATTGTTGTCAAAAAGTTAAACATTCTTGTTGTCATAATTTTCGATTGTTAACCATAATCTCTGGGCCGACAGATTACTGTGTATATTGACCAGTACTAAAGTAGGTCTGTGGAGATAATACCGAGTGCATGTTTATATATAAAGTCTCCATATGTATTAGGTATGAGTTTGCTAGACTATAAATGAAGGAAGAGTTTTAATGGCTAGTTTTTTGCTAAGGTGCAAGGTAAAGATCGGATGATAGTGAAGCATGTAGCTGAGCAGTTGGGGCTGGAAGGGTCGTATGTTCCTCGTACATATATAGAACAAATACAACTTGAAAAGCTTGTAAATGAGGTTATGGTATGATATCTTCCAAAACTATGCTGATGAATTGTATTTGTTTTTCTTTTCTAATAATTGCGACTTGAGAGGCTGGAATATGGGTTGGATAATAACTAGATTGTTTCCATGTAAACACAGTAACATGCACCAAAACACCAATAATTGAATTTCATTTTCAGTCAAAGTCTTGGACAAAAACGATGTTTTTGGTGATATAAAATGTGAGTTCTGTATATATTAGTTGTACTTATATGTGCTTCCAATGGTTTTAATTTTGTTTTAAATTTGGAACATTAGCGAAAACGTCCTGCACATATTGTTCTTTTTGAACCTTTCTTTTTTCTCAGTAGCAAGAACATGTCATAACGTAATATTGATCCTGCTTCTACTGCCTTTTCCTACAGTCGCCTCACTTTTACTAAAAATGCAGGCATTGCCAGATGACTTAAGAACAAAGCTAAGTTTGGATGATGATGTAATTGCAAGTCCTAAAGAAGCGCTTTCTCGAGCCTCTGCAGATAGAGTGGCCATGAGGAATAAATTCCTCAAGAGGTGAATTTTTCATTGTCAACATTCGCACATTATTTTTCATCTGGACCTGCTTTTTGTTTTTGTGAACTCGGAAATCGATCATTTTTAGCATTTTGGTTATGAATTTTCTTTAAGTCTTCCATTCCTGCCATTTTGTGAGATTTTTATGCATTTTTTGGTGGGCTTGTTGATTTTTAACACTAGTCCTTGACCATACAGTATGTCACATTCATATTCAACGGAAAGGGATAAAAATCTATTAAAGCTAACTGGGTTTTCTAGCAACAGCCGGGCATTTGACAATAAAGCTACAGAATCACCAGCAACACTGGCCAACGAGGTTATTAGTTTTCCTTTTTTGTAAAAAAAATATTTTCATATGACAGTAATTCCTGGTGTTACCTGTTGGAGTACTTATTTATAATAATTTGTCATTAAAGTCTGTTTTCTTCCTCTCCCTTCATTCTTTTATTAGGGGGCTGTCGCACAGTTGTCAGAGCAAATTTCCACACTCAACGATAGAATGGATGAGTTTACCTGTAGGGTTGAAGAATTGAATTCAAAGTTAACGACCAAGAAATTGTCTTCGAGCCCCCAAATCATGGCTCCGCAAGCTGAACCCTGCAATGGATCTGCCTCTACATCTTACTTCATCTCTAATTTGGGCAATGGTTCCTTGACTAATTCCTCATCTTCCTCACAGTTAGCTAAGGAGTCTCCTTTAATGGAAGAGGTATGGTCTCTATTATCAGTTACAGATTTGCAATTTTGGTTTCCCTCTTATTGACAGCCAGAAAGAATTTGTCAGACTTCTCATGAACGTGGATCGTAACATAAATCACGTAGATATATTAGTTGTCCTCTTTAAGCGAAGCATTACATCCCTCTTTTGGTGGATAATATTGTGGGAAGGAAGCTCGGTTCCTATATTTCTTTTGGTTGTGGTTGAAGAAGCTATTTCAACATGTTGAGTTTACTTGGAATTGTAACATGTACAAGTAAATGAATGTATTGAGTTGATATTTCAATTAAGAGGAAGATTAACACAAGATGCTTTCCAGAAACAAAATGATAGGAATCAACAACCAAGAGTTGCAAAAGGACATTATAACTATGACTATGATATAGGAGTAATTTCCCTGCCCAATTTTAGGAGAATATAGATGAGAAAATCTGGGTGTATCTCAAGATAAGGTAGGGTTAGACTACTAGAAATGTGGATGCAAATGATGCGAAAAGACACGTTTGTGAGAGAATAGATGAGCAAGTCGCCTTAGATAGGAATGAGGGGCTTAATGAAAATTCAACCCAGCGTGATATCTTTTCTTGTTTTCATTTAGCCAACCCAAATTATTGTGATTAGTTTTGTTGTTTGTAAGCACACCATATGTCCCCTGAAAGGCATGGGTTGGGAAATTGGTTATTTTAAAAGTGACATTTTTTCTTGGAGCGAGTAAAGAGGTATGGTTCTGATATCTTTGTTAGTGATACTTTACAGATGCTTATTATATTAATGTGATAAAGCAATCTTTTACATCCTATATTTAAGGTGCTTACTTACTAAATCCTAGCATCAATGAATACACAAAAAGTACAATTGAGTTAGGAGAACTATGCCGCACAATAAGAACAATAAGAAATAAATATGCAGAGAGAATTGGGGGAGAAGAATAGAAGAAAAAGGAGAGAAACTTTGAAACACTACAAATTTTTATTCATCATCAAAACTGCTTAATCCCTTACAATCCCACCCTATTTATACTGAGAAATAGGGAATTACTAGATAAGGAAGCAATATTAAATCCTAATCAAATCTTAAAAAATTAATCCGCAACATTTAATAAAGATAAACTGCTAACAATAAAAGATATTAATTGATGTCCGCATCAAGAACTCCTTTGTTTATCATTCAAATCATGGTTGTTGACCCCAGTCAGATGGAGCTTAATATTTGATCTTGATCTTCATGGTTGAGTTCTGATGGTCAGTGGGTTGACAAATTTTTTAGGACGACAATTTGATCTTAAGCACCTCGTCCAATTGCTTTTCGCTCGTCACACATACATTTGAACAAGAAATTGAATTTGCAAAGGAAGTTCGAGACTTCACCCGTTTTATGATTTCCCTGATTATCAAGAGGAAGGAAGATGAGCACAAAATCGTCTTTAACTCTCGTTCTACAAATGAAGATCACACATAATAAGGATCATTTCAACTGGTGCAGATTTTATATACCTTATGATTTAACTATTTAAATCGAGCTTTCAACACCATATGAGCATATGTATTAGAACTATTGGAAAGAGACTATGCATAATTAAGTGGGAAAACTTTTGTGGGTTAGGATACATATGGTAAAGCGAGAGATGAAAAATACGAATGTGATAAACTTGGCAACAGTGTCGGAGCGAAAACTTGGAAACATGTGTATGTGTTGCGAAGGGTAGAAAGGTTCGTGTTAGGGATGCCAAATTGAAAGCTCATGATGAGTTTTATGCTAAGTCAGTGACTAATGAGGACTTAAAACTTTAATCAGACAGAATATTGGTAAACAATACATGTCAACCTCATTCAGCTGGGTAAAAGCTGATATTTCGGAATCTGGTAACTAGGGTTGGAGTCATGATTTTAATATTATTAGCACACTTCTCTTGCATTTGTTTTTTCACTTGCGTGATTTTGGGAGAAGTTTATAGTCCTGGTCTCATCATTCATCTTCTCTGTCTGACCATGTTATCATGTGATTTACTGGTGCTGCCTTTGCCTGTTCTCATTAGCTTCAGCTATTGAATTCCTCGCGCCCTAGCACATTTTTTTTTCATCTCTAGATTCGTTAAGATCCTGTAGTGAACATGACTTTGATAGTCCCTTTTCTCCCCTCTTTCCTTTTTTTTTTTCTTCTGATTTTTGTGTTGTACTATTTTTGGGCAGATGTTAAATATTGCTCGTGGACAACGCCAAGTCATCCACCAGTTAGATAATCTCAGCAACCTTCTCTGTGAGACTTTGAGAGAGAGGTCAGGGGAAGCAAGAGCTGAAAGAAGTATATTGGCTGATGTCAAACCGGTGAAGGTACCCCTGATTTTGACTTTGGTTGTTGGTAGTTTAGGGATCTTCCTGTTTAAGGGGTTTCTACCTCGAAATTGATTATAAGGAATTTTACCAAATTCACACAATGCTGCATTTTGGCTCGGGAAATAGACTTGAGATTATTTGAGGCGAGATTAAATGCATTAAATATTATCCTTGAGGATCAAGGATGTTCTAGGAAAAGTTTTGTAGAAAGGAGTTTAATCTCCTTAGTTTAGATTTTCTTTTCTTTTGCCTTCTCTATCACCATTTCGAAGTGTAATAAACACTGCTATATAACAACGATATGAACCCTTTCACCATTTTTTTTTTATGATTTGATTGTATTTTAGTGATTGTTTAATATGTAGGTCGGTTGGTGCAACTTATTGCATGCACTTATCTATATTATGGAAATGGGCTTTGTAGAAATAACTTTTGAGAATTTTGAGGAAGTGATTTTCTGGGGAGGAATTTTGTAGAAGTAAAACACCCCCCAAGAAAAAAAAAAACAAAAAACAAAAAGGTAGTGTGAATTTCCAAAAAGTAAAAATCAGCCCATTTCGAAAGCTTTCTTTTGCAACTTCTGTAGAATGCGTCCATCCGCAATAAGTGCATCTTCGAAAAGTCCATATTTTTAGAATTCCATCGAACATTTTCAAGAGGTGGTTCATGGTTCAGTTTGGGCTTCACTGATTCATCAGAAAATCCGAGTACTAGATATTAAATTAGATGGATAGATGTTCAAATCGCTGTATTCTTGATTGTTAGAGCTTAGGTGTTTGAATACAAGGCAATGTCAGCCGCAACCGAAACTGGTGCACTTGAGCTATAAAAAGTACACCAATTCGTACATGTGTCAATATCTGTGCAATCTGGACCGTTAATCTGGTCCGTGCAATACATGACTTAGATTGCGTTGTCGTGAACTTTGCATTGCCGTTGAATAAAAGAAAAGCGGGCGTCATTTTTGCAGAGTATGGTAGGGACTTTTTCATACAATACAAACGGGCATATCTATTGTTAGACCGCCAAGTTAGTGATGCGTTATTCTCGACTACAATATTACTTTAGGTTTAATCTCCTCGACCCCTCACGCTACCTTCTATTCCGAGTTATGACATTGTTATTGTCATCTCATGCGAACAATTTACCGGATCAATGAGAGTTTTGACTACTTTACCGCAATATTTATTTTACCAGCAATATGACAACTTCGCTAATACACTAACCAGAAGAAGAAGAAAAAATGATTATTACTCTGAATGAAAAGTTTGGGATTCCGAACCTAACTTTCATTGGATGAATGAGGGAATTTATAACTTTTCTTTCAATATTATTTCCTTTATGAAAATAGTTACTCTGTCCACAAATAATTAATCTATTTTGACTGGAACAAAATTTTATGAGAAAGTCGAAAAGCAATATTCCAAAATTTGAATTAAATGTAATTTAAAAATCACCCATATCAAAATTTGACCTATCCTTTATCTCTAATAATTGTGAGGGGGCTATTGTGTAAATGTTATTTAATTTGTAATGATTGGTTTTCCAAAATAGAAATGTCCATTTTTTTTTTGACAACCCAAAATAAAAATGTACCCTATTATTTACGGACAAAGGGAGGATTAGATAATTCTTGTAGATTTTCTCTTAAATAAATTATAAGGGATAAATATTGAATTATCCAAATTGGATTTTTATTTTTTAAAATAATTGAGAAATATTTTTTTTATTAATTATTTCTTAATTAAATGAAAGAGATAATTTCAAACCAAGATTTGAGCTTATATAAAACTCACATATCCTCGATTATAAATAGAGGTTCAAAATGAGGAGTAAGTCATTCTTCAAAGCTAGAGAGAAATTATCTGCAATAGTGAAAATCAAATCTTAAGCATTCATCAAAGAAGATCAAGTTCAAGTTCATCATTTTTTTAATAAAACAAAGAACAACATTCGATATGCAACAAGCTGCTCAAGCCGCATATTAAGCTTTCTTAATCAACAAAGTCTATATTCGATCTGCAACAAGTTGCTCAAGACGCAAATATGACATTTGTTATTAAATCCATTCTTCAACACTAATCAAGCGTTCAAGTAGGCGATCATCAACAATTACAGTTTTCAATCTGCAACAAGCTGCTCAAATTGCATATCAGGTGCTCATCATCAACTTGAAGTCTTCGTCTAAAACAAGCCACCAAAAGCTGTAGATTGAAAGTCAAGATAAGTCAAATCAAACTATTTTTGAGAAAAGGCCGTGAAACTATCAAAATAAGTCAAATCAAATTTCTTTTTAGATTAAACTCCAAAGCATTCTCTTAGAATATATATGTTTAGATTGAAATATTTTCTTACATCAGCTAGAGAAAGGAAACATATGTAATCACTTATTATAAGTTCCAATGATCGTTGCACCCCGTAGTGCTAATTACGTTAAATCTCTTGTCTTTCTTCTGTTCATGTTTCTATCTTTTATGTTATGTTTCTCTAGTTGATAATGGATAAGACTGTTGAATAGTTAGGTTCGGTTTAACCCAAACCGAAATTCTAAAATCTGAAAAATAATTTTTTTTTAATTTTTTTATAGTTCGTTATTAGTAATGATGCATTTTTTTTATGGGCCACTAGTAATGGTAAAAATTAATTTATGTTTTTTTTTAAGTTCGCCAATAATTTATTTTATTTTTTTAAGTTCGCCACTACCAATACAGTTTACCACTTGTAAAGGCGAATTATTATTATTATTATTTTACATTTTTCCAATGCTAACGGAAAAATACGTATAACTAAAAAAAAAAAAAATCTTATCACAACCATTTTCCTTCTTATATTCATCACTTCATGTATTTATCATTCAACCTAACAACGAAATCAATATATGCTCTTTTAGTTTGAAACATAAAAAAACTTGACTATATAATCAATAAACGAAATAAAAACACATATCAATATTTGCATTATGGATACGTGTAACTAAATAAACTTACATATCAACAAAAGTAGCATTAGTCAATAATACACACACACACACACACAACCATCTACATTTCTCTTCAATAAAGCAAAGAAATGGTATTGTATTTCTTGTTGGTCTTCGCTGAGGCGGCTTGACATCTTGCAGCTACATAGAAGGCACATCTCGTTGTGTAGATTGATCTGGCATATCTTCAGTAGGCTGGGCAATGTCGGGTAAAGTA
>MKEJ01066270.1:0-19908 GCA_001753735.1 Embelia ribes
GAATTAAGCACATATTACAGTATCTACGTGGGACGTTAGATATAGGATTATTCTATTCAAATGAGTCAAATTCTCAATTAGTGGGCTACGCTGATGTTGGATATCTTTCTGATCTACACCATGCAAATCACAGACCGGGTATATATTTACTTATGGAGGAACAACTATATCATGGAAATCTACAAAGAAAACCTTAACTGCTATGTCATCCAATTATTCTGAGATTATCGCAATCTATGAAGCTGGTCGTGAATGTATTTGACTAAGATCATTAATACAACATACCAAAGAAAATAGTGGTCTTGATCCAATGAAGGGAATTCCGACTATATTATTAGAGGACAATTCTGTAGGTATCACACAACTCAAAGGCGGATACATCAAAGGAGATCGAACTAAGCACATATGTCCAAAATTCTTTTATATTCATGAATTACAAAAGGTTGGAGATATATATGTTCAACATATACGTTCTAAGGATAATCTGGCATATCTATTTACCAAGTCACTTCCATTGTCAATATTTCAAAAACTGCTATTTAATATAGGATTGCGAAAATTTCAAAATATGGAAGAAGAACCGAGTGTTAAAATCAGGGGGAAACAACATCTGAATATCAAATAATACTTAATTATCCAAGGAAGATTATTATAAAGTCAAAGTTACTGTGCAAATAATTATAAATAATTCAAAGTTACTATACAAAATTGTTGTGACTGATGCAAATATGGAACCCGCTCATTTATTTTCAACTACCTCCCTGTCCGCCTTTTTACCTATAAAAGGGCCCCTGTTGTGTATGTTAACACACCCAAAAAATATTCAAAAAAGAGAATAAGCAGAAAGAAAAAAGAAATAGAAAAATAAGGAAAAAATAAGAGTGCTCCAAATATTATACCCTTTGTATCCCAAATTTTCATATATATAAAATAAACACATAACCGTTCTCCTGTGTACTAAGCTCAAGTTTAACTCCAAAATTAAGCTTGAGGCTGAACCACATAATTTTCGTATTGTTACTAATTTTATGCTATTATTATTTTGGGTGATTCAATAATTTTACAACACATTTCTTATTTTGACTAATTCAAGCCTTTTTTCCCCTCATTCTTCACATACTATAGAATTTACTAGAACTTCTATATCTTTCCATTAATATAAAAGTTGATGCTTTCACTTCGTTTTATATAATTGTGATTATACACAGAAAATATAATTTTTTGTACATTTTATATGCATTTTTAATTTCATAATACTAAAAAATGTTCTTTTTCTTTTTTACTTGTTCTTATGATTATTTTGTAGGAAAAAGGCACGAATGAAAGCTTGGAAGTGTTGAAAAAATCTCAATGAATTCAAGACCCGAGAATGATCCGCAATATATTACAAAATATCAAGAAATAAGCTTTGAAGAAGTCAAAAGCGAGTAGATGAACAACAAAACTCAGAAAAATGGTTAAGTCATGAAACAACTTAAGAAGTGCACCTCAGAGTTACCGTTCGAACGGCTCCCCCAAGCCATTCGAACAACTTAGGCAAAACATGGATAACTTCGATTCCATATGAAGAACATGATTAAGGGAGCTGTTGGATTTTAATTTGACTAATTTCCAGTCTAATTTTCAGTATTATGATTGATATAATAATATAGTTTATTAATGTTAGATAGATTTTTTCATTATAAATTGAATCTTTTTGTTCACTTTTAAAATACACATTGGAGATACACATTCATTTAAGAGATTATTGTGCAATAAAATTCTAAATATTTTTGTTGTTTGAGTTGAAGTTTTGGAATCAATCCAAGGGAATGCCCATTCCCTTTCATTTTCTCATTCATATTCAAAGTTCTGAGTTATTTTCTTTACTATTTTTAATTTATAAATTTAATCTCTAAATTTTATTGCTAATTGTTGTTTTCTTACAAAACTCATAGTTAAGTATATGTTGAACACGTTCCAATTGAATTCCTGTTATAAAAATCCATTATAAGTTAATTCCTTTAATTTTTGCTACTTTCTAAATTTAATCTCTAAATTTAGTTGTTAAGAAAATTAATGAACAATTTAATTTCTATATAAGTTGAAGTTGTTAATTAGTTGTTATCCATATTTTAGGTTTGTTAATTCATTATTGTTAATTTTTACATATTATTATCATTTTAGTTTCTAAAATTATGTTTAGTCTTTTTGTTCATGATATTGTTGTTTATTTAATTTCTAATATGAATAGTTAAGTTTCATTTTGCTTAGCTATAGTTGATGATGATAAAATGACTTAAATGATGACCTAGTATGTTAATATAGAGCTTTAATCTACTATGTGTAGTAATTATCAATTTAAACAATACATTATTTATATGTCGTCGATAGTAAATCATGTCTTTTGGAAAATAGTTGGATTTTATAACCATGCAAATCTTTTGAAACCCTCGAGCATAGTTACGGGCATGCTCCAATGGCACTCTCGAGGTATGTTCATTTATTTATATACTTGAAAACCATTTTTTTTTAAAATACAATTTTTGAATTCGGAATCTAAATTAGTTATAATTTAAGTTAATTAACATATTATGAATGAATTAAAATAATCATTTATCAGATTTCAACTAGGGCTGAGCCATTTTATTTAAAATTTGTGAATCATAATTTGTAAACCGACAAAAATTACGAGGCGATATGTTTCTTTTATTTTAAAAATTTTTAGGCTAATTTCACAAAGCAAATTTACATTCTTGATTTGGTACATAAATTGCTAGGATTTTCTGTATTCGATATCCGGTTCTTACCGGTAAAATTACAATCTATACCGTATACTTGTGGTTTAATAGCCAACACTTATTTGGTCTGGTCAAATCGTGACATGCATTTATATAGTTTTTTGATACGTTTAATTATTAGTTTTTTTTTACATATATTCGCTATCGATCTATAATTGTATATAAATCTTTAAACTGTTATCCTAATTAAGAATATTGTTTTAGAAACATAATCATATAAAATATTCACGGTACTTAAAATTAATCTAATAGAAATTAATATTTTGTTCTTAGAAATATTATTGTGGTATGAATCCAATCAAATCTGACAACTAAAAATGCTTTATCAAAAATGGATAAAAAGTTATCAAATAAATATTATAGAAATCAAAACCTAATAATTCAAAAAGGAAATATATACACACAACTCCGTGCATAGAGTGGGCTCCAATTTTAGTAATGCCTAACATTATACATACTTACAAATTTTGGTGCAATGGATATTTTAAATTCAACATTCTCAGACAATAACTTGAATTGGTAATTTGAGAGAGGGTAGAATTAATTAATTTCCTAATTGATCAAGCAAGTAGAAGATCCCAAAAACTCTAAAGTCTTCTCATAACAAATGCCTCTAAAAGATTTCAGTTTGTTTCACTTCTTCAGGTCTTCTGGGGACATTTGCTGCTCCAAACAATATTTGTTTAATTTTGTTGACTGTTTTCCTGCATTTTTGTGATAACCCATCTTACATTTTTAAGGCGTTGTTATATTAAACTACTAAAATGTCTCTTAACTATTATGATTGAGAAGGCTCTAAAAGCATTCTTTATTGCCAAATTATTTTTAAATTAAAGATAAAGGGTGTGATACAAAATTGTAATTCAAGGCAAAACCATTGGTTGGAACTTAACATTAATCTAATGGTGAAAAGTATATCGAAGGGCTATAGTTATTTTTGAATTCAAGCTCTTTTAATCCATGGAAATATGCGATGGTTTTGGACTGAACTTCCTATACTAAAATAAAAGTTGAAGCAATTGAAGGAATGATATTTCGAGGAAATTTGTTACCCCCCGCCCTTCCTGTTTGCTCAACTAGCAAATCCCATACGAGAGTTGCTTGTCTTCCACTGTTTGCCACCCTGCTGACTTATCGAATTCAATAGCTTTTACAACAAGTCAGAAGTGGACTAGTGGCTACTTCTCATGCAAGCAACTCAGCTGGTGAGTTTGAGACTGTGGATATACTCCAGAAAAAAGAAGTAAGTTATCGAATGAAGCACCCAAGTCATACTATTCCTCCAATTGAAACTGACAACATGAATTCATACATATATAAAGCTGGACTATGCCATTTCGAAATAATATGTTTATTAATTAACTAATAAGTCGTTTCATGGCAATTTGTCTATCGTTTATTAATTGACTAATAAGCCATTTCATGACAATTTTGTCTACACCTTATTGTGAAGTCCCAAATTGGCCTATTCTACCATAAGTAACTCTGTAGTTTATTGAGTAGGATTCGACTATAAATTTGAGCCATAGATTGAGAAACTTTCAAAATTAATAGAGAAAGTTGAATTCTAGGTCGGGAGTAGGAAAACAATTCATTATAGGAATAGGTCAAGTCTCTAGATTGATTCACAATCTAGGAAAGTAGCGATATGGAAGATTGAGTTTAAGTTGCAATAAATAAACTTCAAAACGACTTTGAAAGCATAACAATTTACTTTAAACAGTCATTCCCTTCTTAGATTTAGCTCTTCTATAAAAACAAAGTAGGCAATGCGATTAGCAGTCTACTAGAAGCAAAGAGGATTCAATTGGCAGAGTAAAAGTTGCAGTATAAATAAAAGCATGGACAATATGCCGTCTATCACTCTAGCCTAGCTTGTTTCAGATTCTCTAGATGCATAGTCAATGTTAACAAATTACATTTGATTAATACTATTTCCTATTACCTTCATTTTGTTGCCTTGGCCAAGGTTTTAAATAACGGCGGCAGTTACTATAGCGATAACGATTGTAGTATAACAGTTTCGAGATGTAATGGTCGTAATGTAAAGGTGGAAGACAGAACTGCGAATTTTTTTCAATTCCGCTCGACTCAACTAAACTTTATAATCACATACTATTTATACCATAGAATTACATTCTTAATAGTTTCATATACTTTGTATGACTTTCATATTAAAGTTTTAAATATGCATTTCTTAATACTTTTGCATAAATTTGGCTTTAATTTTGGATCACTCACATCTACTCACAGGATTACTCACTTTTTAGCCACTTATTTCTTATGAATTATTTAATGAATCATTTTCATATTATTATGATAAATGTTATGTGTCTAATTCCCTAAATATCATTGTTTATTTTTTTTAATTTTATTTGATTTTTCTAATGGCCATAATAGCTAGTAACGGCCAATACGGTACCGTAATGGCTGATATAGCAAATGTAACAGTCATTATGGTTACTAATTTCATTATCACCTACGTAACAGCTAGTAACAATTTCGGCAACTCTCAAAATCATTACGCAATGATAATGACCGATATTTAAAACCATGGCCTTGACTATTTCAGCCTTTACTTTTGCTTCCAGTGCTTAAATGCTACTTAAAGTATCTTCTTGATTAATAAATTAACATGTAATTATGGACACAACCCGATAACCTTGTGCATGGAAACAAAGATCATAGATCTTAGATTTTACCAATCCATAGCTGATATCAGAGGCCGTAAAATTAGTGACCACTGGTCAAAAGACGTATAGATCAATGGTTTAGAGATACAATTCTCAGCCTTTTGTCTTGACTTGGATTTAAACAAGGTAAAACTTTCAATAGATAACAGTGAAAAGAATTTGGATCAAACATCAATTCATACTGTGTTAGTGAATGAGTTTACAATGATTTCGTTAAGGTTGTAGAGCCTTACCTCCAGTTAGCCGGATATAGGTCAATAACATTTAGGACCCACCAGAAGACTCTTACAGTATAGTGAGAGGTGCCCCATGTTCGGCCAATCAAAGGTGGTAGCCAAATGATGCATTTTTAGAGATTTGATATCAACAAAATATGGAAAAAGATTAAATCTATTCACCTTATTTTCAATATATCAATTAACACTTATTTAGGATGGAACCCCTAGTATAAATGTATCCTTTTTTTTTAATTCATTATGTAAGGCATATGTCAACATATGAGTGTATATTGAAAACAATTTAGAGTAATTGTTAGAAAAGTACACAAGAGAGAGAGATAGAGAGAAGTGTTTTATACTCTTATATCTCTCATATAGTGAAACACTCCTGGCTTGCGCGCCCCCAGACGTAGTCAAATTGACGAATTGGGTTAACAAATATTTGTGTGTATTCTTCATTTAGTTCTTTGATTTTTCATATTAGCCTATAATTTATCAACAGCTGGTATCAGAGCTCAAGGATAAGTAGGAACGATGGCTGAAGGAAAAATTAAGTTCGAAAAATTTGATGGAATAGATTTGGTTGTGGAAGATGCAAATAGAAGATTACATGTATGGTAAAGATTTGCACGAACCACTCTTAGGAAAGAAGTCAGCAGGTAAGACAGATGAGGACTGGAAGCTTCTGGACAAAAAAGCCCTAAATGTGGTGCATGCATCACTATTGTGAAACGTAGCATTCAACATAGCAAAAGAGACAACCACATCCTCCCTGATGAAGGCGATATTCAACATGTAAGAGAAGCCATCCAAGTGAATAAGGTTCATCTGATGCAGTGGTTGTATGACTTAAAGATGGCAGAAGATACTACGATTACAGTGCATCTCATCAAGTTCAATCTGATCATAACCAAATAGAGCTCGATTGAGATTGACTTTGATGATAAAGTAAAAGCCTTAATTCTATAGTCTTCTCTACAAGAGAGTTGGAATGATATTGTAATTGCAATCAACGATTTGACACAGAAATAAGAGTTAAAGTTCAACGAGGTACGAGACCTAATTGTAAGCGAAGAGACGCATGAGAGAATTGGGTATAATACCGGGGTCAACTTTGAGCATAGAAAGCAGAGGTAGATTAGTATCAAGGAATTTAAATTAAGGTAGATCAAAATCCAGAAACAAAGGCAAGCCGAGTACTGAAAATTGATTAAAGATTTGATAAAATGTTGGAATTGTAGAAAGTTTGGGTATTATCAAAATCATTGCAAGGCACTGAAGAAGAAGACTGGAAAAGATTATAGAAAGTGACCAGCAAATGTCACAAAGGAGATTAGTTATTCCCCCATCTTGAATGTAAGAAGTTTAATGGAATCGTGAGTGTTGGACTCTAAAGCATCATTTCACTTTTGCCTTAATCGTGAAGTCATGGAAAGTTATGTCTGTGGTGATTTTGGAAAGGTTTATATAGCTAATGATAAGCCTTTGGAAATAGTAGGGAAGGGAGATGATTAGTCAAGATGACAAATAGACCTATTTGGCAGCTACAAAGTATCAGACATACATCTGGATTGAAGAGAAATTTGATATTTATAGGGCAACTTGATAATGAAGGGTATAAAATATCCTTCATGGGGGTCTTTGGAAGATTATTAAAGGGACCATGATAATGGCTTGTGGAAAGAAGGTAAATTGTATATGACTACAAACAGCTATGATATTATTGTACTTGCTTATACAAACAAAGATACAGATTTGTGGCATTGCAGACTTGGCCACATGAGTGAGAAAGAGATGAAACAACTTTGCTCAAAGGGTAAACTGTCGGGCCTTAAGACATTTGATATTGGCTTGTGTGAGGATGTGTACTCGGAAAATAGAAAATACTTAGTTTTTTTAAAGATAGCAGAACTTTGAGAAAGCAAAAGTTAGAACTAGTACATAGTGATCTATAGGGACCAACTCTTATGACATCTTAGTTTTTTTAAAGGTAGCACAACTTTGAGAAAGCAAAAGTTAGAACTAGTACATAGTGATCTATAGGGACCAACTCCAATGACATCTTTTGGTGTCATGTCGTACTACATGACCTTCATTAAAGACTCTACAAGGAAAGTATGCGTTGATTGTTTGAAACATAAATCTGATACTTTTGATATTTTCAAGAAATGGAAAGCCTTAGTAGAAAATGAAACAGCTTTGAAAGTCAAATGTTTGAGATCCGATAATGGTGGAGAATATGAGCTCAGTGAGTAGAAGGTATATTGTGCGGCGAATGGGATCGTATGAAGAAGACCATTAGGGAGACTCCTTAACAGAATGGGGTGGCTGAAGGTATGAATAGAATTTTGAATGAGTGTGTCAGATACATAAAGTTACATATTGGGTTGCCTAAGATGTTTTGGGTAGATACTATTAATACATCAACATTCTTGATTAACCGATGACTATCAATTCCTTTGGACTGGGGAATACCAGAGGAAGCTTGGAGTGGTAAAGAGGAAAATCTATTATAGCTCAGAGTATTTGATTGTGTTTTCTATGTTTATGTTGATCCTAATGTCAGAAGTAAATTGGATGCTAAGTTTGTTAAGTATACGTTTATTGGATATGGTGGTGATGAATTTGGTTGTCGATTTTGGGATGAGCAGAATTGAAAGATTATTCATAGCAAAGACGTCATATTCAATGAACAGATAATGTACAAAGACAGAATGGGTATAACAGATATTGACAGTACGGGTACTAAGGATGAAGGCTCTCAGTATGCTGAGTTGGATGATATTAAAAATCCTGATATGAGCAGAAATAGTCAGAATGACCAAGAGGTCAAACAGGTTGAACCAAATACGCCAGTTACAACTGTGACAAGGTTGAGTAGATAACACTGTATTTCGGAAAGGTATTTACCCTATTTACATTATCCTTTGTTGACTTATAATGGAAAACCATAATGTTATGATGAGGCCATGCAGAATGAGCATGTAAATAAGTGGGAGCTTGCAATGGAAGATGAAACGAATTCCCTAACAGTAAACAATACATGAAAATTAGTTGAGCCTCCAAATGGTAAGAAAACTTTGCATAACAAATGGGTTTACAGGATCAAAGAAAAATTTGACGATAGCAAGTATTATAAGGCTGGATTGGTATTAAAGAGCTTTCAGCATAAACATAGTATCGATTATAAAGACATATTTCCTCTTGTTGTCAAAGTTACCACTATTAGGTTAGTTTTGAGCATTGTTGTTGTAGAGAATTTGTTGTTAGAATAAATGGATGTAAATACAGTCTTTCTTCATGGAGACCTTGAAGAAGATATATACATGAAGCAAAAGCAAGACTTTTTATCTGAAAGTAATAGTAAATTGGTGTACAAGCTACAAAAGTGCTTATATGGCTTGAAACATGCCCTGAGATAGTGTTATAAAAAGTTTGATAGATTAATGCATGAGATTGATTTCTCGAGGTGTAATGTGAATCATTATTGTTACTATTAGAGATTTGACAATACTTTCATCATTTTGCTATCATATGGCGATGATATATCGCTATCAAGCTCTTGGGCTCAATAAGTGAATAAGTTGAAGAAGTAATTATCTAAACAGTTTGCTATGAAGGATCTTGAAGAGGCTAAATAAATCCTTGGTATGCGAATTAGTCGAGATAAGGTGGCAGGGAAGTTGTATCTATCACAGGCTGAATATATCGGAAAAGCTCTAAAGAGATTCCTTACACAAGATGCTAAGCCAGTTGACACTTCTTTGGGTAGTCAGTTTTAACTATCTAAAAGGCAGTTACGTAGTACTGATTCAGAGTGTACCTACATGAAAGAAGGTTTCCTATACTTTAGTAGTTAGCAGTATTATATATATTATGGTATGTACAAGGCCAAATATTGGACATGCAGTGAGAGTTGTGAGTAGGTGTATGAGTAATATGGGAAAACAACATAGGGAAGTTGTGAAATAAGTTCTTAGATATTTGCATGGTACCACAGACAGGGTTTTGTATTTTTAAGAAAAAGATTTGGAATTACAAGGTTTTGTTGATTCTGACTTGGCAAGTGATCTTCATAAGAGAAAGAGTACTAAAGCGTATGTGTTTACTTTGAGTGGTACGTCTATTTCTTGGGCTTCTAAGTTGCAGAAAATTGTAGCTTTGTCTACTACAGAAACAAAATATGTACTAGTAACTGAAGCTAATAAAGAAATGGTATAGTTGCATAATTTCTTATCTGAATTGGGGAAAGGGAGAAATAGTACTATTCTATATAGCGATAACCAAAGTACTATTTATTTAGCTAAAAATCCAACTTTTCATTCAGTAGCGAAGCACATTGAACTGAAGTACTATTACATTTGTAAGCTCTTAGAGAGAGGGTATTGCAACTTATGAAGATTCGAGGAAGTAAAAATCCTGCTAATATGTTAACTAAGGTAATGACCTTAGATAGGTTGAAGTGGCTTCAACTGGCCTTGACGCATGATATTTCGAAAATTGGCACCCATTACTGGTATGAGTTGATCACAGTTGAGAGGATAAAACACAAGGTTGTGCAAGAGTTTAATCTCCAAGTGGGAGATTGTTGAGATTGTAGAGCCTGAAGATAGTTGTATAACAGAAATTTGGCTAAATACCTAGGTCTAGCTGGGTACCTCCTCGGATTATTTGGGGAGACACTTAGGATCGGCCAGCCGGAGGTAGATGCGTGCGTACCTAAGACCGGCTAGAAAACCCATTCGGATAGGCCAGAGCTGTCCTATGTCCGGTCGGCCGGAGGCGACACCAAGTGATGCGTTTTGATGATTTGAGATCAGTAAAATATGAAAAGAAATCAAATCTTTACAACCTTATCTTCAGCATATCAATCAACATTTATTTAGGGTTAAAACCCTATTATAAATACATGTCTTTCTCTAATTCCATGTGCCCAACACATGATTGCAATTACAATTGTGAGTGAATGTAGTTGTGAGAGAGCGGTGCAAAAGAAAGGCAAAAAGACAAAGACAAGAGTTGTGTAATCTTATATCTCTCGCATAGTAAAATACTCCTAGCTTGAGAAATCCCAAGATGTAGTCAGATTAAAGAACATAATCACCAAATCTTCGTTTATTCTTCGCTTTTTGTTCTTTGATTTTTCATATTAGCTTATAATTCCACAACATTGGTGTCGCTTACAAGCCTAGTATAAATAAGGCTCGCGGCCTTTGATGAACTCGAGTTTTCCGTTGGTTTTTGGCCAATTTATGACCGAGTAGGTAAGAGGGATTACGATAAGGACATTTTCTTTTATAAAATGAATACATATATGTTGTATGTGATATTGGTAAGAAATTTTACTAGGTAACACAATTTAAGATCAAAGCAATGGGTGGAATGATTAGCATCAAAATTTGAAACACTTGACAATGAGAGCGCCAAATAAATTCACAATCTTTATTAAGCAAGAGTTAAAAGTTAAACTTAAGAATCATTCCCTAACTCATTTAATAAGCAAGAGTTAAAAGCTAACAGATTCCCTATCTCATTTGGTCGAAGCGAAAATAGCCCCGAGTGGTTAGTTGACATTGAAAAGCCAATAGAAGCGTTAGGTCCAACGCGCTGTCTTACGACAGCAAACTTATAAAAATCCGCATTGACTTTTATCTTCGCAAATCTCACGCAACGAAATAAGAAAAGAATAAAAGATTAGAACAAGAAATGGCCAACTGTTAATTTGGTGAGAGACCAATTTTTAATACTTTGCGGCCAGTTGCAGACTTAACAAATTCAAAAACTTGACAATATGCCTCTATATATTTGTTAAAGAAAACATAATAAACACAACAAACAAAAATCAACTTCCAGAAATAGATTCCGGAAACAAAAACCAAATGGCCGCCCCCGTAGGCAATGTTGCCGAAAGATTGCAAGAAAGTTTTACCGTTCACTACGGAAGACCCCGTCCAATTGCATACCAAACTCATCATCCCAATCACAATCCAGAAAATAGTTTCGGAAACTAAAACCAAGAATTTTTTCCGTTCATTCCCAAAGACACCAATCCGATCTTTCTAATCAAAATCCAGAAATAGATTCCAGAAACTAAAGCCAGATGGCCGCCACCGTAGGCAATCTTGTCCGAAGATTGCAAGAATTTCTTAACCTTCGCAGCGAAAGATACCATCCGATAGCACACGAGCTCCAAAAACTTAAAAAACCACTTGAAGATTTACAAGGTTTTCTTCATGACGCAGAGTGGCAGAGAGATCTCAGCGAGGGTAAAAAAGACGCCCGCAGCGAACAAATATCTAATTGGGTCCATTCCACCTCTCGTTTAGCAGCAGAGGTCGAAGAGATCATAGTCACTTGTGATTTGCATCTCCTCAATATGAACATTAGCACAGGTTCTTTCTCCAGAGCCTACCAATTTTTGCGGTATGTTGTCGATATAGAGGAGGATACTGTGATCAACAAGATCAAACGGTTCCTCACTAGCGAATCTCAATCAAATTCAACTCGGGTGAACTTAGCACCGGTGGTACATAACACGGACAAAAGTATTCTAGACTTTTATTTGCCAACTCAGCGTGTGCGATTTGATGAGCTGGCTGTACTAATAAAGGAATTCTCGCTTAGCGCGATCAGCAAAATAAAGAAATTAATTTGGGAAGCGATTGATATGCAGCTTGTCATAGACATGTCTGTGCGAGTGACGCCCACAATGCTAAGTCACGAACCTGAAAATGCCACCCGAACAATTTTGGAATCCGTAAAGCTATTAGGCAGGCAAGAAGAGGTAGAGCAGCTGAAGAATTGGCTTATGGAGGAGCAAACAGAGGCAGGTTCCATGGTGATTGGCGTTACTGGTCTGGGTGGAATCGGTAAAACTACCCTTGCATCCGTGGTTTACAAGCAAATGCAACGAAACTTCGACTACCATGCTTGGATCTTCAACTCCGGGAACCCAACAAGCCTTCTAGAAGATATGTTGACGGGTATTCTGAAGAGTGTATCGGTTGCTACCCCGAGTAACATGGAGTCCATGGACTCGACCACCATTATAAAAATCATTCGGTATTGGCTATCCCGAAAGACGCTACTCCTGATTTTAGACCATGTAGCAACAGAAAGGGAATTGACAATTGCGAGGGAGTGTCTGCCAGGTGACTGCAGGGCAAAGATTATCATCACCTCGCGGGATCCTATACGCGGTTGTGACCTTGTTCTTGATCTCAAAAACTTGAAAGCACAAGACGCTTTCCATCTTCTCCGGAAACGGACGTGTTTGGATAACCAGGGGAGTTCCTTCTGGCCGTCGGTGAAAAACGAATCGGAGGAGATACTGAAGATTTGCGGCGGACTACCTCTCGCCATCGTGACGATTGGAGGCATGCTCTCGACGAAGCAGATGGAAACCAAGGAATGGACAAAGGTCTATGAAATGCTGACCAAAGCTAACTATTTGTCCTTATGCTATGCCGATCTGGATCCCGTGCTCAAGAGTTGCTTCCTGTATGCCGCTTCTTTCCCATCTCACGCTGTGATCCCATGCAAGAGACTTGAGAGGCTTTGGATAGCGGAAGGATTCGTCACGATACATAGCCGCATGATGGTTGAGGAAGTTGCTAAGCTTCAGCTCCATGAACTCATCCAGAGGAACTTCATTCAAATTGCTCAAGTGGGTAAAGATGGGGAGGTTGAAATGTGTCGCCTCCTAAAACCTATGAGGGCATTTGCGCTAAAAAGAGCCGAACAAGACAAGTTCTCGATGGCGCTCGAAGGTGACGGCAACTCGACATGGAAGCGACCGCATCGGCTCTTTTTGCATATCCAGCATGGCGACCGTCACGTGATCAATAGTAAGGAACTAATCAATAGTAGGTTATATTCATTGCTTGAGTTCGAAGGAAACCAATACCTTCACACTTCCTTAAATTTATCTCAAAATTACAAATTGCTTTGTGTATTGGATCTACATCATATTCAAAGTGATACCCTTCCGGAAGCAATCGGGAGTTTAGTTCTACTAAAGTATTTGGGATTGAGGAACACGAAGCTTCTTAAGTTACCAAAATCCCTAAAACAACTACGGAGATTACAGACGCTGGATATAAGAGAGACGTTTGTCAAGGAAATGCCAGCGGGCATAGAGGTTCTCAACAAGATGAAACACCTTCTCCTTGCTGGGTCATTTAGCGAAGAGTCGGTGAATATCAAAGGGGATATTCAATTTTTCAATGATCTATTAGCCCTTTCTGGAGTTAAGCTCACCGAGGACATTGCCAAGCAACTACAGCACCTTTCTAAACTTCAAAAATTATCCGTGGGCGAGGTCAAAAAATGCCACTCAGAAAGCCTTTCCGTAGCAATTGACAAGATGGAATACCTCCGGTCACTGACCTTAAATTGTAACCCCGCGGAGAAGGTACACATAAACACTAGCAAAGGTCTATCTAGTCTTGAAAAGCTAAAGATTGGTGGTCAAGTTTCGAATTTGTTGGATTGGGTTCCGAAGCTTAGGACACTAAAGTACTTGTACTTATGGGAAAACTTCTTATCTAATGATCCTTTTCCATCGCTACAAAATCTTCCGAATCTTGTGCTTCTCTCATTATGCAATACGTATAAGGGAGAAGAGATTCAAATTGGTTCAACGGGATTTCCGAATCTGAAGAAGCTATCGATTCTGTATTGCAACGGCCTCAAAAGATGGGTTCATAAAAGGGGTGGAGCGTTAAGGAATCTTGAAGAACTGACTATCGGTTATTGCCCCAAACTAATGGTAATACCGCAAGGCCTCGAGAAACTCACGTCTCTTGTCATTCTGGAACTAGCAAACATGCCAACGAAATTCGTTGAAGAAGCAAAAGCCCAACATCCTAAGTCGAAGTTTTCAATTCTTGTTCGGGACACGAGTCAACTTTCATCTCGAGGGATGGAAAATCCGAAACAATTGAAGTTTCCTGCGTTAACACCAGTCGATAAAGCAAAAATTTCCAGCAATGGGGTAGGGAAAAGCAAGACTTCTTAAATATACTCTTAGGTGATAAATTGTTCTGTTAGTTTGGGAGTTTAATGTAATAATTGGTATTTGGTTCTGTTATGTTCTATTTGTTTGGGAGCAATAGTCGATAATGATCTGTTTGAGTCGGTAAATGAAGGAGAGAAAAATAATTACCTCTTTTAAATTGGGCTCACGGGCGATTTAGGGTATCATAGAGAATTATTACCGATTTCTACATACGTAACAAAGTCAGTATGTAGGCTTTGACAAGTGTATCGTCCGACCCAAGACTCTCCGAGCTCAAGTCATTAGAGAGCTCAAGAATGTGTACAAGTATATCAACTTTTGTCCGGATTTGCTATGAGCCTCTTTGGCTTCTCATTAATTAGATGTCAATCAATCACTACTGAGCAGCGAATTGTTGGACGAGGGTATTGATTAGTAACCGATAGCCTATCATTTGTCCCTCTCAGAAATGTAAGGTATGATATGCAGGAGTGTGAGATATAATCGATAGCCATCACTACAATGGCTACCACCTCAACAAATATCCAACGAATTTTACTTCATTCCCTGATACGATAGCCCGGCCAAGTCAAATCATCACAACAGTTTTCTACCACATTCATCGGACGCATCGACTAAATCCAGTTCAAATTCAGCTTATTCTAACCATTTTTGAACTTTAAGCACAACCCTGATAGCCCTTAAACCCACTGCCTAACAGCCTCAAACAAAACACTGGCGGTCAAGCACCAATCGGCACCGAGTCACGACCACTGCCCATCACCAGGGCCAATCGCCACAATCTGCCTAGCTCCGGCCTCCGAGTAACCCCAGTCCCTCCTTCACCTTGCCTCCGTGCCACACGCCTTCAACCGCCACCTCCCCTTAGCTCCAATATACTGATTTTACTTGTTGGACATTCTACTATTCCAACACATACCAGCATTTTTTTTTTCTTAATAATTTATTACATGTCCGTGCCATTGATAAAAATCCCATATCTTTAGTCGCTTTACTACTAAGAATAATGTTTATGTTGAATTTCATGCCTCTTATTTTCTTGTGAAGCACGAACCTATAATGAGGACTCTCTACCATGGCAAATGTAAAGCAGGCCTATATACATTTCATCCAGTTCGTTCCCCATCCTCGGCAGCAGCCATTGTCCGCGTTCGTGCACCCTTGGACATTTGGCAATCCCGTCTTGGTCACCTCACATTTTGTTTAGCTGAGTCTATTATCAGTCGTTTTCATTTACCAAGTATCAATAAACGTATGCATAAAGTCTATGACTCGTGTCAACGTGCAAAGATTCATTAGTTACCTTTTAAACTTTCGGAGTTTATTTCTTATTTTCCTTTGGATTTAATTTTTATGGATTTGTGGGGTGCTTTACCTGAATTATCTACTAATGGTTGTCGTTATTTACTTACTATCGTTGATCATTTTTCGCGTTATTCATGGGTGTTTCCTCATATAGTTAAATATGATGTTTATCATTGTTTTTACATTTTCAACAGCAAGTAGAACAATAATTTAATCATAAAATAAAATCTATGCAAACTGATTGGGGGCGAATTTAGGCCACTTAGTAACGATTTTCAATCTCAAGGAATTATTCATCGATTGCCATGTCCTCACATACATCAACAAAATGGTTTAGTTGAATGAAAACATTGTCATGTAATTGAAACTGGTCTTGCTTTACTTGTTGAGGCTTCTATGCCTTTACAATTTTGAGAGGACGCATGCATAACTGTGGCTTTTATAATTAATTGCTTATCTACTTTGGTGCTTAACAATATTTTCCCTTTTCAAAAATTATTTTCTAAAATACCGAATTACACTATCTTTCGTATTTTGGATGTGCTCGTTGGCCATATTTACACCCCTATAATAAGCATAAATTTGATTTTCGATCAAAACTATGTATTTTTCTTGGTTATAGTCCGTCTCATCGTGGGTATAAGTGTCTTGATGTCTCTACAGATCGTCTCTATATTTCTTGTCATGTTAGTTTTTATGAAACTCGATTCCCATTTGCCTCCGATCCGATCCACACCCATTTACCTAGCCAATAGCCCCGCACACTCCCTTCCAACCCCAACTTCCCAACCAACCTCACAGTCCCATATTCAAACCCAACTTAACCCGAACCCGACTTTAGTCTGCTCCAATCCAGATCTGCCCCATTTGAGATGTCATGCCCTGAATTCCGAAAAACCCAAGGACTCAAGTTAAAAGAAAGAGAAAAAGAAAATGCAGAAAAAGGAAGAAAGAAAAAGAAACGGAAATATAAAAATATTTCTACACCATTATCATCACTACAACATCTAATTGCTACTGTAGAGAAATACTACACAATACTACAACAATCGCATCAACAACAACAATATTATGTATGTAGCTTGTCTACAATAATATGCATAAAGAACAACGATAGTAATGAAAAGAAGGTCAGTACCAACAACTTCAAATAACAGAAAAAACGGTCAGTTTACAAATAAATCGCCTCAAACTATATGCTTGACAAAAAATGGATAAGAAAAGAAGTTACAACTCGTTCTTAATACAACTATAGCAACAACAAGGTATAACTCCGCACTACGCCTCCACCAATGGCAACTATAGCATCAAAATATATACAAATAATTGTTATGCATCTAAAGATGCTTAACGCCCACCTCCACACCTACAAAATAAGGTATAAGAGAAAAGAGCAAGAAAATAATACGTTAGACGATCAACCCTACTATAAAAATAAGATCACGTTATATGTATGACATGTGTACATGTAACAACATATAAAGAAGATATAATATAATAATGAATGCTACAATGAATTATGTTATGCAACGCACACCAACTCCACGATACTACTAAAAGTTGGGAGTGGTATCCTACGCATTTATAAAAATTGCCAAGATCTGCCACTACGCATGTTAAGCAATTAAAGCCTTCATTGATCCGCCACTCGCATGTGACACGACCAATGGATAATCCCTAATTAGATTTTTTTACTTTAAGGGTAAGGCTATAGACCTCATTGCTTTTCACGCATTTTATAAGGTCGATGCTTTTTGTCCCGGAAAGAAAGCAAAAGACTCAATTCTATACAACGCATATTTAATGAACCTTTTACAAATAAAACTATGCCAACGCTTTTCAATGCCTTTAAAACCAAGTTTTTCAATGAAAAATAATGTTATTCCAATCATATGAATGAAAATGATATGCTACGCGTGAGAAATATATACTACACATTAGGATTTATATTCTACACATTAAAACATGATAATTTATACTACGCAAGATGATAAAATCAAGTAATCATGTTATTTCTATGCCATACAATATGCCAAACAACTACGCATATAAGACGTATCAATCACATCAACATATGGTCGAAATCTCAGGTTTATATTAAAGTTCATAGTCTACCGTACGTTAACCACACAAAATTATGCTCGGAAAGTCATGCCTAAAACCCCCAATTTTGCCTATGTTTGACCGCACAAATCGATCTAGTAAATGAACACGGATTGCAACACACCTATATAAGAAATTATTTATGCGAGATAAGGAACAAGAATAACACTTGTTTCGGTGTAAAACAAAGGCATAGAAACCAAGACAATATAAACAAATGAGATAAGAAATGAGACTTACCTTAAAAGAGAGCTCTTGCAATGAGGATTGCAAATATCAACTTTTTAAGGAAAGCTATCTTGCCATCCATTTGCCAAATTTCAAAATCAAAATGAGCTACAATGGATAAGAGAACCCAAATAGACTTATGCATGGCTATTGGAAAAGACGTTTCCTCATAATCGATTCCCTCTTTCCGAGTGAACCCTTTCGCTACAAGCCTAGCTTTGAAGGTTACAACAATCTTGTCTACTCCTTCCTTTACTTTATAGATATACTTGCATCTAAGGGATTTTATCCCTTTGAGTAGTTCCACAAGTTCCTAAACTTGATTAGAGTATATAGACCCCATCTCCGATTTCATATCCTTTTGCCAAAGTTCTACATTTTTATCTTGAAGTGTTTCATTGTAGTTAATCAGTTTGGTATTCATTCTCGCAAGGATCAACTCAAAAGACTCTCCCAAATATGTATACCTTAATGGTGGGTTTATAACCCTCCCACTACGGCGAAACACTCCTTATGTACTAGCATTTTGTTGTATTAACTTGGTTCCTTATACTATTTCTTGTTGTTCAGTGGGTAGAATAAGAGCCTATGTAGGTAAGTCTCTTCTAAGCTCTTCCAAAACAATTATACTTTTGGGTTTGTGATTTACTACATAATCTTCTTCCAATAATCAATCATTAGTGCTAACTATTACTTTCTGATCCGTTGGACAATAAAATAAACCACTTCTCATTTCACTAGGATACCCAACAAAGAAACAAATATCTGTCTTTGATTCCAATTTATCAGTTTTCCCTTTCAACACGTGTGTTGGACTACCCCATATCCGAACATGCCGCAAACTAGGTTTTCGCCCAGCCCACAGTTCTGTTGATATAATTGGTATAAATTTAGATGGTATCAAGTTTAGAATATATGTTGTTGTTTTTAATGCATATCCCCAAAATCAATTAGGTAAATCTGAAGAACTCATAATCAATCTAACTATGTCTATAAGAGTCATATTCCTTCTTTCTGCTACACCATTCTGTTGTGGCATACCAGGTGCAGATGATTGGGATGTAATCCCTTCAACTGATAAATATTCTATGAATTCTCCCAAAAGGTACTCCCCACCATAATTAGATCGTAGTATCTTGATACACTTACCTCGATATTTTTCCACTTCTTTCTTAAATGCTTTAAATTTCTCAAAGTATTCAGACTTGCGGTGTATCAAATAAATGTACCCATATCTTGAGTAATCATCAATAAAAGTTACGAAGTACTCAAAACCTCCTCTTGCTTAGACGTCCATAGGCCCACTTAAATTAGAATGAATCAATTCTAATGTCTCATTGGCTCTATAGTCTTTGGCCAAAAAAGGTCGCTTAGTCATTTTACCTTCTAAGTAGGATTCCCAAATTGGTAGTGCCTCCATTTCTAATGAGCCTAGCAACCCTTCTTTAACCAATCTTGAAAACCTTTTTAGATTAATATGACCAAGGTGCAAGTGCCAAAGATAAGCTTAATTGTCACGCCCCCAATTCCAAGCACTCGGAACCAAGAGTGTGATGCTGCTA
>MKEJ01066275.1:0-11207 GCA_001753735.1 Embelia ribes
TTTTACAAAACTTAATATGGTGGTCTCATATATAGTAAGGTAACCTATAGAAGACTACCCATATCATACCGCATTTTACAATATGTAGTGTACCACGATCCAGTTTTCGTTCCATGTTCCGGAACGATCCACTTTTCAGGTAACACAGGTCTTGTCATTTATCCTGATTGGTTGATGTTCTAAAGAGGGTTGATTGCATTTCCTTGAAGAGACTTGTCAACTTATGAAGACTAGCCAACGAGGCTCTTTGTAACTCACTCACAAATTAAGGGGTTCACGTTGATGGAATAAAGGGCTGAATTTATCTGTGTCCGCTGTAGATTCTATTGAACTTACTTTCCACGCTAACTTACATAGTTACGTTTTCGTTTCTTCATAATGTTATGGAAATCTATGTGATTTAATTGGACTAATGGTAAGAGGTATGGGTATACACTTTTGATGTCCTTTCCTGAATGTATTTGCAGATGAAAAAGTGAAGCATTTGCCACATGATCCTTAAGTTATTTCTGGGATTCGGGACCAATTTGGAAAGATCAATGGTCTAGGTGTCTGAAAATAAGATGATTGAGATATCAGATTCTGCAAACTTCTTTTCCAACTGCCCTCGTCTCCGACGATCAACAAGAAGATTTAAGCCCAATATTCTGGTACCTCTAATGCTTAATGTGCTTGGACACATTTCAGATTTGGTTACTCTAAAGCTACCTTTAGTGATGTTGCATAGTTTTCAAAATCTCCCTTGAACCTTCCAAAAAAAATAAAAAAATTCAAAATCTACATTTTTTGGGTGAAGAAGTATGATAAATCAGATGTCCTAACAATTTTTGAATTTGACAATCCTGCTAAATATATTTTGTGTTCTGAGTCTTTGACTAGTGCTCTATCTTTTTATATTTTACTAATATATAGCCCTTGCGATGCACGGATTATTTGTCTAGTATTTGTCATTTCTTT
This sequence comes from Embelia ribes, assembly GCA_001753735.1. Taxonomy (NCBI): domain Eukaryota; kingdom Viridiplantae; phylum Streptophyta; class Magnoliopsida; order Ericales; family Primulaceae; genus Embelia; species Embelia ribes. The sequence goes on from MKEJ01066275.1 coordinate 958, forward strand.
TCCTTTTTATACATGGTATTAAATCACATGAAATATAAGTTTATGAATGCATATTGACAGTCGTTAATGTATTAATTGTACATTAAAATGTTTGAGAAATAATGTGTGCACCCATGGAAAAAATAGAATATGTAGATTTGGTTTTTAGTTTTATACATGGAAACTTTATGTAGTTGCCAGGTATCGTAAAACAAAACTATCAAGAATACAACTCATATTATTGAAATCTAAGAAACGGATAACAAAATATAGATAGATGAACACTCAAAATATTTCTCATTGGGAAAAATAAAATAGTTCCAAGTTGGGGAAAATGTATTTGAGGAATTATAAATTTAATACAACTTTGCAATAGAAAACCTTTAAAAATAAAATTTAGCACTATTTATGAATCAAACATCAACTTTAGCTATTCAACCATCATGCCTAATTCGTCAACAAATTAAAATCATTAGAGAAACTTGTAATGTGTAAACTAGCATCAATGTGCAGTAAAATGAAACAAAAAATAATAGTTATAGTTTTCGCGTGGACAATGAAATCAGTAACTTACCACATCTCTTTCACCATCACCCTTGCTACTTCATAATTCTACTACTGAACTCACAACATTATTATTTTTCTGGAAACCAAGTAATACTGCAGCATACAATTTTCTCTTTATTGGTTGTTGTTTAAAATGCGGAGGGAGAGAGAAAAGTAAGTATAAACTAAGTGTATATTATACACTACATGCATATGCATCATGTATGATCTATTTATATGAGACAAAAATGTATTAGAAGTCACATACCATTATCTTTGTCTATTTTATTAAATAAGAAAAGCTATTTGAGAGAGAGAAATTTTGTTTCCCTTTTGAAGGAAAACCCTGAATATTCATGGCATTTAATTTTTTCCTGAATTTTAGGTCCTTTTTAATGCTTTTGCCTTTTTCCTTATTGATGTGAGATTTCAATGGGCATTCTTACAAATAACTTCCATTTATTTAATTAATATAATTGCGAAATGTGTATATGTATGTATATTATCTATTTATATTCATATAAGAGAAAAAGGGAAGCCACATCCCATTTTCTTTGTCTAATTGAAAGATGAGTAGTGTTATACCCACCCAAAAAACCTATCCAAAAAGCTTACCCGGTCTAATATACGGAAATAAATTACTGTACGTGAAAAATGACGCATTTTAATCGAGTAAATGAATCACGACACAGACATTCATGCTTTTACGGGCAGATAAAATGATTATTCTATATCTATTTAGTAGAGAAAAATGCAAACGGAACCCTTCAATTTACATGGCATTTATTGTTTGTCAGAATTTTGATTTAATACTTCTACCGTTTCTCTACGTATATGGGATTCCAATTCTTTTTACAGTTTTTCAAACAATTAACATTTATTTATTAAAACAAACATAATTGTGAAATTTACACGGGTCATGTGCTTGTAGTGCCACTTGTCGCAATCATATACGGAGATTCCGCTTTTAATTTATTGTATATGATGACTTGTTCTTTTATTGTTTGACTATCAATCCAAAATTCTTGTTTGATTATAGTTATCTCTTGAGATGTTTGATGATTTCCGTCTGATGCTGTGGTAGACTTTGCTGGACACAAATCATCAGAAAGGCAGTGAGATTCTGAAACCTCAATGTTGCCGAAAGAGAAAACGTAAACGAAAAGATGATGAGACAACTGAACCTGAAGTAGTTCTTCCATCTTTTGGTCGTGAAAGACTGAAGAGGAGACTGAGGTCTAGAAATGAAGTCATTTATCAGCAGGGAAGATTGGATACAAATACATTTCAATGCTACTTTGAGTAAGCTTCTATCATGGCCCCACTAGTGAACAATTCACCTTGTTTTTTCCCTTCTGGACAATAATGGTTGATTCTGCATAGGAATCTATGGAGGAGCTTACCAGATGAGAGGAGGAATTCATTTGCATATCTTGATTGTCTGTGGTTCACTTTGTATTCAAAACCATATTCGAAAGCAAAGGTGTTGACATGGATTAAGAAGAAACAAATTTTCTCCAAAAAATATGTCATTGTTCCCATTGTTCGATGGTTGGTATTTGTTTTACGTTAATATTTGTCAATTGTCAAGATAGAAAATGCATATGTGCGTTGTTTGATTCTAATTTCTTTTTCTTGCTGTTTTCAACATAGGGATCACTGGAGCCTGTTAATTTTCTGTCACATGGGTGAAAGTCTGCAGTCAAAATCCCCAACTCCGTGCATGTTGTTGCTGGACTCGCTGCGAAATACAAACCCTAAGCGTCTTGAACCTGGAATTAGGGAGTATAGTTCTTCGCTTTTTCTTTAAGTTGGAAATTGTGAGTTATGAGATCGTGGTGATTAGCTAAGAAAAGTGGCAAACCTGTAAGCATATTTTGATTTACTGACAAGGTCACGAGTATTTTCAGAAGATTATTTTTATTAACAATGCCAACTTTATTTTATGTTTGTTATTTACTGAAGAAAAGTTATGGTCATTGTATAAAGGCATGGGTAGAAATAAGCTAAAGATGTAGGTTTTCAAATTTCATGACGTCATACAACAAAACGAGTACTACCTTTGCAGCTTATAAGCCAAGTTATTTCTGCAATCAAACAAACACTGAAGTTTTCAAAATTACTGCATGCCATTCTCTGGCTGTTTCCCTGGCCATATATCTTATGTTTGTTTGACCCTTTTCGTTTTTCCAATTTTAAGGTTTTTGCTGGACTTGTACAAAGCAGAAGAGAGGCCCGAGAACAGAAAGCAGATTTATCAAATTCCACTCAAGATTCCTAAGGTAATATGTTTTGAACCTTGGTATTATGTGTTTATTTTCAAGCCCACTCATAGCTTATATAAAATCATTCAGGTTCCACAACAGAGGAATGGAGAGGAATGTGGCAATTTTGTTCTTTACTTTATAAAACTATTCATCGAGGGTGCTCCTGAAATTTTTAGCATTTCTGAAGGCTACCCGTACTTCGTAAGTTAAAATTGCTTAACTTGACAATGCGTTATTTTCCAACTATGATGTAATTTATTTTAGTCATGATTTTTCTGATTCTTTTTTCTTTCACTCTCTCTTTCCCTCTTTCGCGCATGTTTCCATATCACAGATGAAAGACAATTGGTTTACACATGAGAGTTTAGATGGCTTCTGCGGAAAACTTATTTCATCTTGACCATGATAGTTTGAGCTGGAGATTGGTTCCGTAACTTAGATATTTTTCCCCGGGTAAATTGAACATTCAAGGGAGAGAAATAAACAGTTTCTTCCATGGCTAGAAGTTAGCAGAAGGATCTTTTTTGTGGGTTAAATAGAATGTAAATATTCCTACCCTAAATGATAGCAAAAATTATTGGAAGATTATGAGATGAATGCTCATGTAATTTATTCGACTCCAGTAGTTTGGTGCAGTTGATATATATTATTTGCAATATTTCCAATGCCTATAAATGGCATTATTGAAAGTTGAAACTCTTGAAATTGTGATTGACGTACTACCGATTTTCCAAATTTTATCTACTTGGTTTGGATGTCTAAGTTTTATTTTTTGATTCATCCTATATTAAAATATTTTGCTGTTGTACACATGTACTTTTTTTCTTTATTTGTAATTTTTTATTCATCCCGGTTGGAGAACGCTTTTAGCTTGTTGGGTTGTTCCGCATTAATGTGTGATCATAGTAAAATACACGATGGTAAAAATACATTATGCGATATAGACAAGTGTAATAATTTTTTTTAGGTGAAAGTACATTTCAAAAATATGATTTATAGCAAGAATATATGAAATTATATTACTTTTTCCAAATATTTTTCTAAAATTTACAATGGGACCTGAATTAAACACGAAAACGTTGTAATTTTTATTATGTTAATATGAAAGATGGAAGTATTTTTGAAATTATACCAATATGCAGATGTTAATTGACAAATAGTTGGAATATTTGCTAGACGGCTCGCCTGATGGGTTATTCACATTGATATCTAGTCAAATTGTGAGTCTTGAGTTTGATTCGAATATTACTCAACTCGAGTGCTAAACTAGGGAGTTTCAAGGTGTATCCATTGTGTAGGTTTTGCTGAGGTAGCATGGAAATTTTACTTTGGTGATCTACAAATAATTAAGGGCTTGTTTGGTTATAGATTAAAACTCCAGATTTTCATCCTATTTACTTAAAAATTGAATAGTGTTTGGTTGCTCAACTTTTAAACTGATCGTATTTGCTGTTTTGGCTTAAATAAGCTGAAAATTTTAAGTTGGATGCATCCGACTTTTTTCTTAGTAAAAAATAAGCTAAATTATTTGCTTAAAAGCTACAACCAAACGAATGCTAAAACATCTAAAGGAATGAAACAACATATATTACTTTGGAGTTTGGACATTTAATTTAACAAGCTAATAATTTTGTCTAAACTTTGTTATTTAGAAAGTGTAAGAATTGTTCATCAGATGAGTTGAGTAGGCAAGTGTGAATAAAATTCATACAAACATATTATTGAATGAACTGGACGAGTCTCTGCAACTGGGGAGACGTGTTTATTGGAACACATCCATCTTTGAATAATTTTCCTAATTTGCTTGAGGCACAGTTATAGACAACCCAATTATTGTTAAATTTTTGGCATTTTCGTTCGGAAACATGTCCGCTTGACTGTGAATAAGAAACACGGTATCAATAAGACTGTACGCTCTTTATCGGACGGGGTAGGTACTCGTGAATTTGCTTCTGATAAGTGGCATTGCATTTTAGTTGGATGTGATTGGCATCGACGAGACAAAGACAGAACTCATAGGCGGTGCTGACAAGTACATGCCCGTGTGTTGCCAGCACTATGTCAAAGGGCAAGCTGTCATAGAATTCGCTCGTAGTATCATTAAACCTTGCACTAAGGTTCAGTGCAGCAGCTCAACCGTTTTCGACGAAGGGACTGTGCTGATGTGGCACGTGTCGATAGTAAATTTAAGCCTGGTCAGTATTTCAGCTTGTTCGTATTTCAATCAGTTTCATGTTTCTTTTGTTATCAACCAATGCCTAAGCTATTTCTCTTATGTATGTATAGAAGTATCTTTATTTTGGTATGAGTATTATGAACCTGGTGATTCCGGCTTATAAATTTGATATATCCAAAATTTGAGCTATTATTCTGAGGTTGCTGATAGCTAGAAACTAGAATGTGCAGCTTATGTAACCATCCCTTTTTAGCGTACGATGGCCGTCTCATGAGTCATGATCTAGCGTGACTTCGAGTCAAGCTGCGTATTTCAGTTATTTGACCTCGACTTGAGTAGATTAACTTTTTATCAAGTTCAAGCTCAAAGGTCGAGATCGACTCGAAAATATTGTTTAGGCTTGAGCTCAATTGAATTTGGCTTGAAAATCACTGAAATGATTTTATAGTTATTGATTGGAGTGTAAAAGTTACATATTGAAGGTGCTAAAACTGTGCATTTATAGTAGTAATGTGCAATTATATTATAATATTGAGGCTATTTTGATATTACTTGATTTATTGTGCATTACAAATAGAAATGAAGAAAAAGTGCGGTTTTGAATCCGAAACGAAGTAATTTTCAACAAGTCGGATTTTTTTGGGGCTCTTGGCAATGTATTTGAAAGGTTGAAGGCATTTTGAGGCTGATCGAGAAGTGTTTGAAGGCCCAACTTGAAGAAATTGTCGAAGAAAATAAATTCCGAGGTCAAAGGGGGACGTGGAACATATCTACTTCTAAGAAGACTTAGCGGATGCGGTACACACTCGCACGTACTAGTGAAGCTGCCCATCGTTCCTGTGTACTTAAGATCGATATCACCGATTTATACCTTTTCGCATGGGAAACCGGGGCTACAAAGGAACTTGATCGAATCATAAGGCGAGAAAACACCCCTAACGTTTTTTATGTTGTGTCCCGGGCACCTGCATGACAACAAGAGAAACAAATTTATTCATTATTTATATCAAGTCAAAAAGCTAGTTTTTTCGGACTAAGGAAAAAACTTGACGCACGTAATTTTAAACTTGTAGCTTTTCCTGATAAAAAAGATTAAAAACTAATATCAAAAGAACTTGAGCTTAAAGCTATAACCTGAATACTTACCAGGGAAGGACTCAGGAATAATGAATGGGAATGCTAGAAACAACGCAGGAATCTACGCATAAAAATTTTAATAACTAAAATATAGGATATCGAGTGATTTTTTTAAAAAAATTAATAGCAGGATTGAAGCCCTTTTTAGCCACCCATTTGCTATGCCATTTTGCGCTAATCCTTTCCTGAAACAGTGAAAACTAGAACAAATTCAAAGAACTCTTTCAAGTTTTAAAGTTACCTGCTTATTGTATTGATTCCAAGGACAATACTCTTGATCAATGATCACTGGATTGCTAACATTATTCATGATAATCTCCTCCAAGTGTACATCAGAAACCGTGCACGCATAGTTACTTGGCGAAGACGGCCACGACTTAATCCGAATGTCATTTTGCATTCCGGTAAGAGTGCAATTCCTGAAAGTGACCTCGACATTGTCCGCCTCGCCCATGTTCCTCCCGAGGCTTCCGATGCTGAATCCGTGTCCATTTCTCTGCAAGCAAATTTATAGTCCTATCGCAGATGGAGACACAGTCGTGGCCTGATCTTATGTAGGAGTTTGTTATGGTGATCCCTTCAGAACGCCCAAGGTGGATCCCGTCTGTGTTGATACTGGTCTCTGGCGTGGAGACGGTGAAGTGGTCGAGCATCAAGTTCTTGCACCCGATGATGTTGACGTGGAAGTTCTTGCTCTCTCTAGTAGTCACATCGTGGATGATCGTGGTGATGAAGTTGAATCTCAAGTTCTTGTTACAAGTGAAAACTCAATATTAGTAATATACTACAAATCGCGACCATGCAAAGTTATTTATTTTTTAATTTGAGTTTATTTCTGTCTTTTTGACCAAAATAAGGTAAAATAATCACTCGGATCGATGTAACTGTCTTTTGGTACATGTGGAAATGAACAAGAGAATCAACCAGTTCATTTCTAACACGGTCTTAACCCTTGAAAGAGGGGCCGGGTATAATGACACAAAAAAATAGTTCAAAATCAAAATCAATATAACTTTGTTTTGCATATATATATATTGTTGTTGTTTAATATCCATACTTGCGTAAATTATATAAAAAAAAATTAAGGCTATTAGTTTGTGTTTAACTTTGATATCTTACATGTTTAATTAGCTTAGCACTTGGGCTATTGTCCTACTAAATTGTTCACTTTTATGGTTACAAAAATTCTGAAAAAGTAGCTCTTTTTGTTAAGCTACCAACGATCTACCATATTGAGTTATCAATTCTATTAAAACTTAAATTGTTAATTAACTTTTTAATCGTTCATATTATTTTTAGCATTTTTTGCCCTTCAATTTTTACAAATAAGCTTTAATGGGTTGGCTTGAACTTTGAGTTTATCACTATATTCATGGCCAAACTTGGAGAAAGGGAAAGCAACTCAATACAAGAAATATTTTACAATTTTTTTTTTTTACAAAAGACTATATTTTAAGGATAAATTATTATGGTTTAAAAAAAATTTACTACAATTATTTTTAGATAAAAAAAAAAACATAGTAATTTATCTTTAATTCATAATAATTTATTTTCAAATCACAATAATTCATATATGTTATAGTGAAAAAAATCATCATGCATTGAGAGGACTTCCTAGAGAAAGAGGAAAGAGAAACCAATGCAATGCTTTACATTTATACTATTTTAGAAAAAAGATTAAATGCATTCAATTTAAAATTTTTAGATTTTTTATGTTTAAATAGCAAATAGACTTACTGTTTAACTTTTAAATAAAAAAATTGAAATTGGAGCTTATAAGATGTAACCAAACAAACAACGTGAAGCAAAGCATGGAAGTTAATTGCCACCATAATCATGTAGGCATACTTTTCTCCAAAAGTTAAGTAGTGTTTAGCTTTGTTCTGTTAAATTCTTTAAGATTTTCAATATTTCTTCAAAAAAATCTCTAAAACTAAGGCAATACCGAGACAATATGCAAATCATTATTTGAAGAAACAATTTCCATTTGTATTTTTACCTAGAAAGGGTTTTCAAAATCTGAATAAAATTCAACCAACTTGAACGCTAGCAGAGAATGTTAATTGTAAATAAGCCGGTGTCGATAGGCAATCATTTATCAAACGCGACATTGAGTGTTTCAACCTTTTAGGACATTTCGTATTCTATAGTTCCCTCCGCATCATCTATCATCAGAGTTTCCATTTCTCTTCGTATCAATCTATATTAACATGAATGCACTGTAAAATTTCCCCTCTTATCTAGAGCCCATACATAACAATTTTGCTCATTCATTTGTGTTAGCGGGATTCAATAAATATGAGTAGCCAAATCTACCTCAAACAAACTCCTTACAAACTCTCGAGTAGTGTTAGTTCGAATTGAGTTCAAATATGTCGGATACTCCGCTCGATTCGGCTAATTGTTATATGTCATTCAATTAAATTTAAGACAGATTCGGTCATGCTTCCATTAAGGCCGAAAATGAAAATTTGGCCTTCATAATTCTACTCGGCTTCCATTGGATCCACCAGAAATACGTATAAGCCTCCCGTGTATATATAGTACATATGTACTAGTAGATTTACACGTGAGATGTACGTGATCCGCCCTCTATCATACAAAAATAACAAAATAAGTATCTCAGTCACACGTTCTGCAGGACTAACAAGCAAGTTTTACTGAACTAATGGTACAATGTAGAAAAACATAATAATAGAACTCTTTGCTCGTTAATTATTAAAAAAAAACTAAATAACTATAATAAAAATAATCTTTGAATATCAATTGCAACTAAAAAGCAGTTAGAATCACAAAAAATCTTTGCATGAGCTTTACTATTAACATTCTCCATCTGTTAATGGTGATTCAAAATTATCTTCGTTTAAAATATCAGTAAGATATCGTTTGAATTATTCGTTCGTGTAATTTTATTATTAAGATTAAAAAATATACCGTAATTGCTCCCGTTCAACATTCCCCATATTCTAATATGGAGTTATTCATTTGTCCCTTATTGAAACTAATCATTGCTTTTCAGGTTATTACACTAAAATAGATACAGATTTGGAAAAATAAACTTGAATGTCCCATTCTATGAAGCCTCATATAAAAAATTGGAAGTAGAAACTAATTTTTTTCAAAACCCGAAAACATTATTCGAAAAGGAAAAAATTTAATTTAATAGGGAAATACTCAAAAATATGGTATATATAATAGTTAAATGAAAATTAATATCTCTAACTAACCTGTAAAATATGGCAAACTCCCAAAAATTTTCAAGTGAAAACGTGAGGAAAATAAGTTGAATGAGTAAAAATTTCGAATTATATTTATAAATATGCTAATTATATCTAGATAGGCATGAATTAAATATTTATCTATTTATTTTTGGATTACTATGAATATCAAAGTAAAATTTTTAATTACTTTTGATAAGATAACTATCTTTTAATTTTGATATACTTTGATCTAGAGTTTTTTTTTTTTGCAAAAATAATTTTCCTTCTTTTTAATTTTGAGCGTAATTTTAAATTATAAAAAATAGGATAATTTGAGAAGTTTATTTTATAGCAGAGTTAGGTATGAGACTTTTTAAACAAATGGGACACGCTGGCCCAAAAATTACATAATTGGTACACCTGTTCCCATAATGACATATATGGTATAACTAATATAATTTGTCATATCATAAGGCGAATTAAAAAAAAAATTATAATTTTTTCGCCATTAATAATGACAAATTATTTAATTTTTTAAGAAACCAATTCGCCAAAGTAAATGGCAAATTAGTTAAAATTTTAAACCTACAATTCGCCATTATAGAAGGCGAATTACTTAGATTTCAAAAGATACTTGTTTTATTTGAGAGAGATATGCAAAGTCTTGTGCACACGTGTTTATGTATATATAATTTTATTTTTACCATTAATTTTTAAAAGCTTCCTATTGAGTCCCTAATTAATCGATCCATACATATTGAGCATATAATTTTTATCATTTTCCAATTTTGGTTCTTTCCACATTACTTCCTATCCAAAACGTGTTACATTAATTACAATTTGACCCATGAGATATCTAAATCTTTTCTCGTTTACCTCCTTATTTTATAAAGTCACATTTTTTATCGTAAAATTTTGAATGATTGTCATTTTACCTTAATTAAA
>MKEJ01066284.1:0-11296 GCA_001753735.1 Embelia ribes
TGATGCTCTGAAATCGATGATCCGGGAACGTAAGGATTTAATATAAATAATACAAATCACTATCCCATCCACATCTCATCTATAACAATCATCTTGCCATAATAAAAATGATATTACCAAAATATACATCATCAATCTGATACCAACACATCACTTGTTTACAATATACATTTCAAGCTTAATGCTTAACCAAAAAAATAATAAAGAAGGTATAACTATGTTATTCACCTCGTACAAGAGCCAGAACATATCTATACTTTCGTACACAACCCCCACTAATCAGAGTGCACTACATCTCTAAATAAATACGAAAAAGAAAGCGCTAATATGTGCTCTAAATATATTTACACCACATCCCCCGAGGCCTCTACACATACTCTGGGCCCACCTATTTACTTATAATATCACATATGTATATAGGCAAAAAGAAATACAAAAAGTACGGTTAGTCAAGTAACTTTACTATAAAAGAGAGACTAAGCTATATGTACATGAATTAATACATTTTCATACACACACATACACATACATATACACACACATATACATACACATACATTTATACACATACAAATATATATATGAATGTCATGTACATAAATATAAGTATGATGATGCATGTCAACCCCCTCCCATATACACACATGCACTATACACCACGTGCTACACACACACTGCGCATTTTTGGGACTATAAATACCACATATAAAATACTAAGATTAGCCATCACTGCATAAGCATAATCATAGTCTTCATTAACTACCGTCCACTCTTCAGCCGATTAACGGTAATATCTTAGATCTGGTTTCCAATCTTTCACGATGAGGCTGAATGACCTCTTTGTTTTATATTTATATAAAAAGTCCCAATTTTGAAAAAACACACACACGCCCATATTTCTTTCAAAATGCCACCACATTTTAACACCACTTTAACACATCCCCCACATGAATAAAATGTAATGCATTCGATAATGTCACGAACATAATATCATTGCCACATATAAGCATATAATTCAAATGCATTTAATAATTGAAATAATCATATTGCAGTTGCCACATATAAATATGAAATCATAATGCATTTATAATAAAAATGTACATATCATAGTCACCACAAATAAACATGTAATCATAAATCTTCTCTTCAACATAAACAAAAGCAATTTAATTATTATGAATTAACTACTACAAGTAATCATAATAATTGACCTAGCATTAAGCTCATATAATTCATATGCTACCAATCCACATTTAATTTACCAACTCGAGAATCATACATTCACCGCATTATAAACCATCTCCACATAAATTGAGGTTCGTGTATGCATTCCCGAGGCTCGGAAATACCCCGTATTGCATTTTTCTGAGTCCTAGAGGTACATGTAGATGTATGTCACTTCTTTAAGTTATGAGATCCAATTATTTTGCAACATATGAGTGTTGATAAGTGAATTTCTATTTATTTTAAAGCCTCGGAAATATTTTTCTTCACAATTTCTAAACTGATCATGGGATATTTATATTTTTTAGGGGTACAACTAACTTATTGGGACACTTTGGTAAAAGTAGAATATTTTTCTGATTTTTAGAATTGTTTTGTGAATATTTGGGTATTTTTGGTTTAAAAATGATTTTTTCCCAAGAAATAACGAAATTTTGAATTTTTAAAAATTATTTTCAGCTTTGGAAATTCAAGAAATTTTTGGAAAATGTTGATTAGGCCATACATTTGATATTTCAAAATTTTCAATGTAATTTTTGGAGCAGTTTGATATTTTTAGTATATTAAATTAATCTTTTGGGGAGGAAAAAAATATTATTATTTTGTGGGGTTTTATGGAAACGTTTTGGTTCTGGAAAATTAAGTGTTTTAGGGAAAATATTTTTTTTGATATGTATGTAGATTAAATGAGTTTATTCATATTTTTGGTCAATTTTGGTATTTTTAAAAGTTATTTTAGTAAAAGAAAAATATTTTTCAAACTTTTTCTAGATGTTATGGTGGGCTAGAAAGTATGAATTTTGGGGGGAAATATAAAGTTTTATCATATATGATTTCTATATAATTATTGGGTTTAATAGATTTTTTTTTGGGGGGGGGTGTTATTTTTGGTAAATAAATTTTTAACAGTTGTGTTGAGAAATATGTGCAGCCTTGGACATATATGTTTTTGGGAGAAACTGAAGCTTTAGTAAACTTGAAATTTTGAGGATTTCTGATAGAACTTAAAATAGCGCTTTAGGAAAAAAAAAATCGTTTTCTACGTAAAATTGCATTTGGGTTGATAATATTTTTTGAAAGGATATTTATTTTTTTCATTTTTATTTGATATTTTTATAGACACTATTATGCATAATTCGAAACATAGGGTCATTCACCAGTTAAGGAGAGTACGTAGATGGAAAACATGGTATATCTATGCCTGCCGTACTTCGGGACGAGATATGAGTCCGATACTTTTATCTTATGAAAGTCTTTATTTTACTATGAATAAGATTTAGTTGATGTTGAGGTAGTTACAAGTATAGATACCTGAATAGTTGTATGAGATATTACTTGTGTTTCGTGCCATGTGATACATGGCCTATATACTGTGTTATGTTGTGTGTTTTACAGGTTGTGGTGAGGGTAGTTCCTCGAATTCTAGAAGGGGGATATCGGGATAAATGTGGTGGTTCTTCGGATCCTAAAAGAGGGATTCCCAGGATGAGTGTGATCTTTCCTTGGTTGAGTACTCCTGAGATGGGAAGATTGCTCCGAAATGTGCCCACCAGTTCCATGGAGACTCGGAAACATATATAAGGCTGAGGTTCCTCCAGAAATGGGGATGATGATATTTTCTTGGAGCATTTGGCTTTTCATTGTTATACTTATATTTGGGCATTAGGCTATATCTATAGTTGCGCATCGTAGTTAAATTACACGATATCCTACGACTTTAGCTGATACATTACTTTAGAGTTAGTTGTAGTCTTCATATAATATAGTTCTTGGTGTATTATTGTGGGTGTGTGAGTAGGTTTTATTCAGCTATTTTATTGAGTATAGCTTCATATTGATATTTATAGCATATCAGAGTCTAACTCATTTGTTGTTGTTCATGCATGCGCATATGGACTCAGCAAAGGATACAGAGTGTCGGAGAGCTTAGAGTAGAGGCCAAGAGTTGCGATTAATTTTGTGGACTTTGACGGAGCTCGAGACCTAGGCTCCACTATTATTTTGTGCCACGGGGTAGTGTATATATACCGATTATTCTTTTTATGGGTTGTGCTAGTTGTATTAGCCATTGCAGACGTATCTAGATGTATCATATTTCCAAGGACTTGTACAGTCTAGACTTGTACTAGACTGGTAGGCATACTTTCTGTGAAGATATTGCCTAAAATTTGATTACATATATGTATATCACTTGGATTTTTGTGTTGTATGGTTATCAATTCATTCGTTGTATGAATTTATGATGAAAAGCATAGTGGTCAGTAACAACAGCATATAATCGCCTTAGCAGTAGCATCGTCGAGTCAGCTTATCATATATAAAGTTATATAAAAAAAATTATCTTAAAATTTGACTAACTTGTTTTAAAAATGAGTATTATATGAGAGTTGATTGGAGGGTATTACAATTTAGTTTCAAAGTAGACTGGGTTGCGAAAACCCTAAATACCTGATAGGAATAGGTTCATGTACTTATTAAGAGGATTAGGACATTCATTACTCATATTGTGGCATAGTTGGTGAATCCGACTATCTATTGGGTGCCTTTTATTGTGTCGCAATTCAATCATCAAGAAAATGATGTTCATTGGAATGTATATAAATCAACAACTAGTTACGGATGATGTTGACTACTAGGACTACGGAGTGGCGAATAGGGACACCTATGACGAAACTCCCTAGTGTTGGGACTTTAATTGCCCTTTTTCAATGAATTTTTGTATATTTTTGTTTTAAAAAATTTGGAGATTTTGAAAAAAAAAACACTTGTGATTTTTGGGGTTTTGATAATCGAGGATTTGGATTGCATTACTTGTAAAGTATCGTTACTAAGTATTTGGCTAACCATTTGATTGACCGCTAACAATTATGTATTCCATTTTATGTTGTTTGTTATAGAGGAGACGGGTAGAACATGTCGGGGTTACAGATGAGACTGGGTATGATAGACCCCAAGGGTCAAGAGCTAGGAAATGTATGGCTGGCAGGGTTACCCCGGGTGAGTTGGGATGGCCTATGATTAATAAGGCTGCATCCACCAGGGATGTTCGAGTACCCTCGTTAGGCAATGATGGGTATAGGAGTTTGGATACTAAGGACAAATTAGATTTAAGTGGTAATGATATAAAGGTATTCGATATGGAGTTAGACGCCATGCTAGAAAAACTGGTGCGCTGTCAGCCAGCCAATGAGGCACGGAGAGTTTAAGCTCAACAAATAGCCAACCCCGAATGTGCGAGATACCCTAGTTGGGCTATTTATGTGTTAGTAGTTAAAGCAGCCCATGAGGTTATGCAAAAGTCCCTGGTAGGTGGGGATCTTGAGGCTCATACGGAACACATAATGCACAATTTGAATGAGTTATGGATGCTACTATATCACTGACAGCCTGATGCTGCCGAGGTAGAGCGGTAGATATCTGCACTTGAGCACCTATTTAGGGTGCTCAATGTGTACGATGATACAGTTCACATGGCTTCAGCCTTGTATTACTTATGAGATACGATTGCGGAGTGGTGGCACGGCCACTAAATGATATATAAGGACAACAGACTATGTGAGTTCAGTTTCGTGAGGCATTTTATAAACAATTCATTCTAGAAATTCATCGCGAGCTATAATATGATATGTTTTTTATACTTATACAGGGCACTGATACGGTACAATAGTAAGCCATTAATTTTATGAGTTTGGAATGGTACACACAGGATTTAGTACGAGATAAAAGACAAAAAATACGACGGTTCATTAAAGGTTTGAGACCTATTATAACATCTCATTTGGTGGTTCAGGAGTATGAGAGATATGAGCAGGTGTTATGACACGCCACACAAGTAAAGGATGTAGCGCAGAGGAGTCTAGTGATACGGAGTCGCCATCAAGACCGAGGTGCTAGGGCTTTTTCGGGTGATGATTCAAATAAGGAGTTACCTAAGTCTTCTAAAGGTGGAGTCGAGCTAGGATGGTGCCAAAGTCGAGAGGAAGATAGATGTGGTCGAGACCAAGGTCGAAATTTTCATAGAGACTTCCAAAACTAGGGCTAGAAGAGACCTATATGACAGAAACGGTATGAGGGATAGAGATGATAGAGATGTAAGACTACCATAGACACAGCGAGAACAGAAATGGGCTGATAGAATGCAGAAGGGGTAAAGTAGGATGACATGCTATATATGCCATAAGGAATGACACATTGCACAATATGGTCCGGGGGTACAGTATCACCATTGTCGATGGTGAGGTCACATGCAACATGTTGTGGGTCTCAGATTACTTTGAACAAGGAGGATATATCGGGGGTAGAGGTTCCTGCTAGACCTCTGCCACTACAACCGATACAGTATTGCTTAGACCACGATGAAGATAGGGAGTAGGGAGGGTGACTACGTCAGGACACGGGGCACAGGAAATGCAAACCAAGCTTACGCTTTGCCAGGGACAATTGTAGATATAAAATGCACTCCAATTGTGCGATGTATTGTACTTGTTTCTACATATTGGGCTCGAGCGCTTTTTGATACTAGAATATTACTGTCTTTTATTTCTAGTAGTTTTATCCAACATTTAGGGTTACAAACCATATATAGGGATATCAAATTGTGTATTAAGACTCCGTTGGGAGTCTGAGACATACTTGTTTTGATTTGCAAGGATTGTAAGGTGCGTTTTGGCGATCATGTATTTACAGAGGATTTTATAGTACTGGACATGAATGAGTTTGACATGATTGTGGGGATGGACTGGTTGTCCAAATATCAGGTTGTGATCAACTATAACCAGAGATGGGTCACTTTGATTTCACCAATACGATCAGTAGTACCTATGTACTTTGTGGGTGAGCGATTAGAGCCGCCCTTCTGGCAATACCAGGAGACGAGCAGCTTGGGATGTTTATTGGCCAGTATATCCGAGAGATAGTAGATATTACCAGACCATTGTTACCACCAGTTGTACGTGAGTTCCCCGATATATTCCCGGATGATTTGAGTAAGCTCCCTCCACATCTGGAGGTAGAGTTCATGATTGACTTAGTGTTAGGGACCGCACCAATATCAATTGCACCATATCGAATGGTTCCAGTGGAGCTGAAGGAGCTATACATTCAGTTGAAGGACATGGACGAAAAAGGATTCATTCGTCCTAGTACGTTATCGTGGGGTGCGTCTGCATTGTTGGTGCAAAGGAAGGATGGATTTTTGCTTACGCATATTAATTACAGGAGGCTAAACTGGATTACTATCAAGAATAAGTACCCGTTACCTCAAATTGACGATTTATTTGACCAGCCTAAAGGGTCAGGCTACTTTCGACGATTGATTTGAATTTAGGTATCACCAATTGCATGTACGAGAGGAGGATGTTCCGAAGATAGCATTCTGCACACATTATGGGCACTATGAGTTCTTGGTGATGCCATTCGAATTGACAAATGTGCCAATAGTGTTTATAGATTTGATTAATTAGATATTCCAACCTTATTTGGACAAATTGTTGTTTATGTTTATCGATGATACATTGGTATATTTAGCTTCAGAGGAAGAGATTGCGGTGTACTTGAGGATAGTGCTGACAATACTTCGAGAACATCGTTTGTATGCTATGTTCTCCAAGTATGAGTTTTGGTTGTCGCGCGTGACATTCTTGAGACATGGTTTCTACCTAAGGTATATCAATGAATCCTGCCAAGATTAAAGTAGTAGAGGCATAGGAAAGGCCGAATAGTGTGTTTGAGATACCTAGTTTTTTGGGATTGGCAGGCTACTATCGGAGATTTGTACAAGATTTTCATGCATTGTGGCTCCTTTGACTCGCCTCATACAGAGGGGGTCAAGTTCGAGTCGACTAAAAAATGCAAACATGCATTTCAGCCACTAAATAGGTATTTGATAACAACCCCAGTATTGATTATACCCGAGAGAGGAGTCGAATACACAGTATATTTTCGTGCATCCCAAGAGGGGTTGGGATGCGTACTGATACAACTAGAACGAGTAGTTGCATACACATCGAGGTAGTTGAAAAATCATGAGTAGAATTATTCGATGCATGATTTAGAATTGGTGGCAGTGGTGTTTGCATTGAAGATATGTCGACATTATTTATATAATGAGTAATACGAGGTATTCTCGGATCACAAAAGTTTAAAATATATCTTTATGTAATGTGATTTGAATATAAGGCAATGTCGATAGATGGAATATCTCAACCAGTATGATTTCAATTTAAAGTACCATCCAGGCACGACAAATGTGGTTGAGGATTCCCTAAGTCGGAAGACGCAATGTACTTTGGTGTATTTACAGTTCGAGGAGTGGGACACCTTGAAGACACTCAGTGAGTTAGGACTGGAGCTCATGGAGAAGGAGGATCAAACTTGGTTATGTGCAATTGAGACTCAACTCGTTTGGTTGAGTGTGTGATTAACGCACAATAAGGGAATGCATGATCGCAAAAGTTTGTACAGCATGCTAGAGAAGGGCATTCAACAATATAGTCGTTGGGTACTAGTAGAGGGTTGTGGTGTAAAGGCTACTTACATGTACCAAGAGTAGTCAAAGACGAGGTAGTCTGAGAAGTACACAAACCGAGATTTGCAATACATACTAGATGGGATAAGATATACCGATATTTGAGCCGACAATTCTGGTGTCGGGAATGCCACGCGGCATTACAACATTTATCGCCAAGTATATGACATGCCAACAAGTGCAATCTGAATACCAACTTCTAATAGAGATATTGCAACCTTAAAAGTATCGCAATGGAAGTAGAAGCATATTACAATAGATTTTATGGAGGGATTACCAGCTATGCAAAGAAAGATAGATATGATATGGGTGATTGTAGACTGAATTAGGAAGCCCGCACACTTTTTAGTGGTAAATTGATAAGACGGATAGAGAAATTAGCCAGAATTTGTGTGGATGATATTGTATGGTTGTATGGAATACCATTATCGATTGTATCAGATAGGGATCTGCTATTTACATCAAAGTTTTGGGAAGGCTTACAGCGGACTATAGGACACGCTTAGCAATGAGTACGGCGTATCATCCACAGATGTATGGACGGTCTAAACACATGATATAGGCGTTAAAGGACATATTACGAGTATGCGTGCTAAATTTTGGTGGAAGCTGGGATGAGCACTTACCGTTAGTCAAGTTTGCCTACAACAACAATTATCACTCAAGTATTGGAATGATGCCATATAAGGCCTTGTATAGATGATCGTGTCGATAGCCGATTTGTTGGATGGATTATGGGGAGGTGGCCCTAATCGGGCTAGATATTGTATAGTAGACTACCGAGAAAGTCAAGACAATTAGGCAAAGACTAGAAATAACAAAGAGTTGACAAAAGAGTTATGCTAATCGGAGATGTAGACCACTGACATTCGAGGTTGGGGATCACATGTTTTTTAATATATCCCCACGGAAGGATTTAATCCACTTCAGGAAATTAGGGAAACTGACTATGAGATTTATAGGACCATTTGAAATTTTTGAGTGTGTTGGAGAAGTGGATTATTGATTAGCATTACTACCACAACTGGCGAATATACATCCAGAATTCCATGTGTCAATGTTGAAAAAATACCAACCTGATCTATCACACATATTGAGATTTCTTTATGTGACTACAGATGAGAATGTATCCTATGAGGTATAACCAATAAGGATTTTGATGCGCAGTGAGAAAGTATTACTCGGGAAAGTGATTCTGGTGGTATAGGTATTGTAGAAAGGATACGGAGTCGAGGAAGAGACGTGGGAGTAGGAGACCAAAATGTGTGATCGCTATCTAGACTTATTTGCAACTAACTCAAGTAACTAATGGATTAGGTAACGAACAATTTCCATGGAAAGAAATTTTTAAAAGGGGGAAGAGCATAACAACCCAAGAGTTGTTATTATTTTTAAATATTCGAATATAGAGATATAGATTATTTAAATAGTGACCATTGTTATACATTTATTATAATACTAGATGTTCATGATGCTTCTAGTTAGTAACCAATATTAGTGATTTTCTCATAAAACGTATGATACTACAATATTTTATTGATTAGTGGCTTTTAAGAAGCCATTTGGATTCTTATATATACATAAATACAGACACACCGAGAATATAACCATAGGAAAAAAAATTGAGGAGAGGGAGGAAGAATTTCAGGTTATAGGCTCAGGTTTAGTTAAATCGAGGTTTGTGCAAGTATTCCTGTGGCTTGGGAGTACACCATATTGCATTTTTCTGAGTTCTCGAGGATCAGCTACAAGTTGAGAGGAGCGCATAGACAAATAGTTTACTCATTGGTACATGTCGTACTTTAAGATGAGGTACGAGCCAAAACATTCTTATCATATGGATGCCTTTATTTTAATATAACAATATTTTAGTTTATTTTGAGATAGTTACAAGTAGAAATACCTGAGTAGTTGTATGAGACATAATGGCCCATATACTGCATTGTGATATATTTTACAGGTTATGGTGAGGGTAGTTCCTCGAATCCCAAAAAGGGGACATCGGGATGAGTATGGTAGCTCCTCATGTCCCAGTAATAGGGATTCCCGGAATGGGTATAGTTTTCCTTGTTGAGGTGCTCCTAGGATGTGAATATTGCTCCGGATAGTGTCTGCCGGTTTCATAGAGACTCGGACACATATATGAGGCCGAGGTTCCTTCAGCAATGTGGATGATGATATTTTCTTGTAGTATTTGGCTTTTTATTGTTATATTTATATTTGGGCGTTATGTCGTAACTATAGTTGCGTATCATAGTTAGACTATACGATATCCTACGACTTCAGCCGATACATTACCTGAGAGTTAGTTATAGTTTTCATATAGTATAGTTCTTGGTGTGTTATTGTGGGTGTGTAAGTAGATTTTATTCAGCTATTTTTTTTAGCATAGTTTCATATTGATATTTATAGCATATTAGTATTTGACTCGTCTGTTATTGTTCATGCATGTGCATATGGACTCGGCAGAGGATACAGAGCGTCGGGGAGCTTAAAGTAGAGGCCAGGAGTTGCTGTTAATTTTGTGAACTTGACAGAGCTCGAGACTCGGGCTACTAGTGGTATGTATATTTACCTTTGCTTCGGACCAATGTACCAGCATTATTGTGCTGCGGGGCAATGTATATATATTGATATATTCTTTTTATGTGCTGTTCTAGTTTTATTAGTCGTTGCAGACGTATTTAGATGTATCATATTTCTAAGGACTTTTATAGTCTACACTTGTACTAGACTGGCAGGTGTACTTTATACGGAGATGTTGCCCAAATTTTGATACATATATGTATATCACTTGGGCTTTTGTGCTGTATGTATGGTTATCAGTTCATTCGTTGTATGCATTTATTATGAAAAGCATGGGGGTTCGTAACTAGTGGGTATAATCGTCTTACTAGTAGCATCATCGAGTCAACTTATAGCAAATAAAGTTATATATATATATATATAATTAGTTTAAATTTTGACTACTTCGTTTTAAAAATGGGTATTACAGGAGATTTGATTCGAGTGTGTTACAAAATGCCCGTTCTGAACAGTAATAATCAAATCAATAGAAACTATCAAACTAGGCATATTTTTATTAAAAGAAGTGTTTCCCATTACATTTCACCCTATATATAACTTAGAACAAGAAATCCTAATGACACGAAAATTATGGAAATTACAACACACTTGATAGTAACAAAAGTTGGAATTTTACCCTTGTCCTTCCTCATCACCATCCCTTCAATAATGGGATAATTGACTACTAAAATGAAGAATGACAAACATATTTGCAAGAGCATCTCATTGAAATTTCCAACCAAAACTGCCCTTATTATTCCTCCAATCAAGGATGCAATGTTGAGAATGACTAATGAAACCATTGGAGAAAGTAAAGTAGGTGAGATTTGGAAATCAAACATGCCCATTTGGTAAAGCTTGCTTTCTTCTTCATCCACAACTTTATTAGTTGGAAGGAAACTAACCTCTCCGAATCCGAGTTTTTCCCTAATTGTATCCAAACACCCAAATGTTTGAGAGGACACCCCATTCATCATCCAA
>MKEJ01066290.1:0-11073 GCA_001753735.1 Embelia ribes
ATTTTATTAACTTTATTTTATATTTGGAAAGATTTAATTAGATGAATATGTTCACAAAAATTTTATTATATTTATTATAGTTATAAAACACAATTTTTTAGTAAATTATTATAAATAAAGGTTAGAAATGAAAAATAACATTACTTCATCTACTCATCCTATATCCCTTTCCAATTCTTACACTTGAAGGCCGAAAATGGGGTGATTGTTAGTCATGTTATTAACGGAAAATGTTAGCAAGTTTCTATATATAAACTACTTATTTACCTTTGAGGGTGTATAAATTATCTTTATTTATTATAAGGTAAAACACTAGATAATGAGTGTTAATTAAATGGCATTTTGGTAATAATATATGTCATTATTGGAAAATAAGTTGACTTTCACTTTCCCCCAAAAATTTTTGGGGCAAAGTGTGATGGATAATAAAAGTTGAGGGGGTATAGCGTAAATTCAGAAACCCGGGTAAAGTGTAATTTACCCTTATATTTTGATGATAGTATCAAATAACTTTAAGAGGAGGAGCGAGCACCATGAAATAGATAGCCAACCGTGGATTTAGGAGTTTCTCTTTTCCTTCTCCCGTTTGTTACATATTATTTATTCTTTTTTAATTTTTTTTATTTTTTTTTATCAATCCTTGATTTTTTTTCAAGGTCAAAAGAAATTTGGGAACAAAAAAAATACACTTGGCATAATATTACAAACCAGACATAACTTATATATTGATCTGTATTGATTGATCCAAAGGCTAAAGTATTTGAAATTGTCCTAACTATTGGATCAATATAAGATCTCATACTTGTATCTAACCTCAACCTCATGGCTGAAGTAATTGGAAAAAACTAATATTCTCGTGTGTCATGTATTTATTTGTAAAAATTGAAGCATGGAGTATTCTCATATAATTTTCCTGACGAAACATACATTCTAAAAATTACGAAGGCTTCAAATTTAAAAGACAGCAAGAGCATATGCATGAGGATAAAACTTCTCGTTACCTAAAACACATATTATGCCTAAACGGACTATTGTCAATTTACAGTACCATACCACATAGACAAGCATATGCATGAAGAATTGAAGATAAAATTTATGGTCACCTAAAACAAATACCATGCCAAAACCGACTAGTTTCACTTTACAGTACCATACCAAAGAGAAATTTATGCAGAAGCTGATCCACAAACCCTAATAACGTGGGCGAAAGTGAGAATATTTACACAAACCCTATCTTCATCAAAAGACAAAACAAAGTGCTGAAATTCATCGAGTGTTGGATATTCATGCTATGGATGTGCACTGGAACCAAAGACATGATGCATGCCCACTAAAAGTGATTTAAGTCCTTCAATTCTTCGACACAGGAATTCCAAATTCAGCTTCAAAAGATTCCCTGTTACAATAGGAATAACCTAATTACCCAAAGCAAAACCACGACCTCCCCCAAAAGTACAAGAAGCCAATAAAAAATAATTATACAACATAAAAAGAAAATAGAAATCGAGCCAGAATTCATGTCAAGAATTCAAGTTACAGGATCTACCGGTCAAAAATTCCAAGTTCAACTTAAAAGCATTAGAGTGGATTTACAGAAAACAGAAGTGACATACAGATATCACGCACACTTCTCATTGTAACATTCATCAATCTGATGACAAACTCTCCAACCAATGGCATGTGTAACCAAGGACTAGCAAACCTTGGGCCCAAACTTCAATCATCAGCGTTTAAAGTGCACAAAAGCAAAGGACGGGAAAACATATAAAAAAAACTGTTAATTATTTTAAAAAATTGTGAAGGAAAATTACATAAACTGATGCACATTTCAAATTTAGGAACAAGAAGTGATACAACCATATAAATCGACCCAAGTAGACATGAGAAGCTCGTCAGCCTTAAAAAATGTAGATTTGAAGAATATAATAATTACATAAGCACATGAATTTATGTACTCAACTATACGAATGTTGCCTCCAAGAATCAAAACACAATATTCAATAACGAAGCCATTATGATGACCTGTTTTTTATATTGTTCAGAATGGACATGGCTCTAATTATTCCAGCAAAACTCCAATCTGGAAAGACAGGGATCCGATGAGTCACGGGCAAGAGCATCATAATTCCTTCATGACAACCATGCCTGGCCACAGCTTCTAGCGGTGTAGTTCCATACTGCAAGACACGTACAAAAGTTAATTTAAACTCACAAAACACAATTTGCAATTCCAAAACAACAGACATGAAGCAACCGCTACACTTCACCAGCCAAGGGACACAATTCCTTTATGAGGACCAAGACTGAAAAAACAATAGGAGCTCAATGGTACAAAGGGGTTAAAAAAAATGAACGTTCAAAAGCAACGAAGTTACATATTAAATTTATAAAAGCATCACCCATTTAAACATCTTTGACTCATCCAACATTAAAAAGAGTAGAGATAAAGGGAAACAAGCGCTACAAATGGAATCTACTTGGAATAATAACATACTCCATCCATCCACAAGTTATTGGTGCAGTTTGACCGACACACAGTTTAGGACAAAATTAGAAAGCAAGTTTTCAAATTTTGAATAGATATAAATGATTAGATTTGGTATAACAACCCGGGGGTAGTTATTATTTTAAAATACTAGAACACAGATATAGATTTATTTTTAAAATAATGAATGTTGTTCTTCATTTTATAATATATCATGTGAATTGGTGTTATAAATTTCATATTAACATTTTCATTCAGATTTTTCTATTTTAGAGACACATGTTAATATTTATTTTTATAATGTTTACTTGAGAGTGCTAGATTCTTCTATCTACCTATACATATGTTGGTAACACTAACACAAACCCACATACATGGCACACCCAAGAAACAAGAGAGAGAGGGAGAGTGATACACAGCTCAGGGTGTACTTACGAACCAAACGTAAGGCCGAGGATGCAAGCTCGGAGGGCTCGGGACCACCCTACACAATTTTTCTTGAATATTGAGGTATAATCTTGATTATTCAACATATTTTGGCTAGATAATCTTATTGTAGAACTACATATGATTTTAGACAACATATATAAGTGATTTTCTATGTATTTAAGGTCTCGGAGGCACGTTTCTCAAAATTTCTGAACCAAACCTAATGTTTTTAATTTTTTGGAAACAAATGTAAATTTTCGAGGAATTCTCGTGAAAGTGGAATATTTTTCTGATTTTTAGACTATTTT
Organism: Embelia ribes; assembly: GCA_001753735.1. Lineage (NCBI taxonomy): Eukaryota > Viridiplantae > Streptophyta > Magnoliopsida > Ericales > Primulaceae > Embelia > Embelia ribes. The sequence continues at coordinate 3,223 of MKEJ01066290.1, forward strand.
CTATGAATTTTTGAGTTATTTTGGGTTAAAAATTGATTTTTGTTAAATAAATAATAGAATTTCAAAATTTTGAAAATTATTTCCACGTTTGGAAATGCAACAAATTCTGGAAAAAAATATTGATTGGGCTTTCCATGTGCTATTTCTATTTTTTGTGTAATTTTTGGAGAAATTTAGTATTTTTAGAGTATTAAATAATTTTTGGTAAATAAAATATATTTCTGGATTTTTATGAAAATATCCAGATTCTAAAAATTCATTACTTTAAAAGAAAAATGGGATTTTTGGTATGGCATGTCTTTCAAATACAACTATTGTTATTTTTGGGTAATTTTAGTAATTTGGAAAATTTTAAGTTGTTTTAATAAAGGATAAATATTTTCTTTCAATGATTTTCTTTTAGAACTAATTATGGGTTGGAAAGTATAAATTTTGGAGAGAATATAAATTCTTATTATGGGTGATATTATGTTCATTATTGGATTTTAGATATATTATTGAGGAATTAAATGGTTTCGTTTTTAGTAAATAAATATGAGGTATTACGTTGGGGGAAATATTATCAACCCTGGGAATAAATGTTTTATGAGAGAAAATGAAGACGGTAGAAATTAAAATAGCATTTAGGGGAAAAAAAGCCGTTTTCTACGTAAAAACAGTATTAGGCTGATAATATTTTCCAGCATATCTGAGAGAGTATAAAGAATATTTTGGATACATATTTGAGATATTTGTAAGTATGATATTGCACCATGTACATATGGGATCAACTACGAGTTAAGAGGAGCACTTAGATAGAGGGTTTACGCATTGGTGCCTACCATACTTCAGCACGAAGTACGAGTCAGACACTCTTATCTTATGGATGTCTTTATTTTACTATGAACAATATTGTAGTTGATTTTGAGGTAGTTACAAGTAAAGATAACTGAGTAATTGCATGAGATATTACTTGTGTTTCGTGCCATGTGATACATGGCCTATATACTGTGTTATGTTGTGTATTTTGCAGCTTGTGGTGAGGGTAGTTCCTCAAATCCCGAAAGGGGGATATGGGATGAGTATGGTGGTTCATCGGGTCCCGGAAGGGGGAATTCCTGGGATAGTTGTGGTGTTCCCCGGTTGAGGTGCTCCTGGAATGTAATATTGCTCCGGACCCTGTCCGTCGGTTCAATGGAGATTTGGATACATATATGAGGCTAAAGTTCCTCCAGCAATGGGGATGATGATATTTTTCTTGGATCGTTTGGCTTTTCGTTGTTATACTTCCATTTGGGCGTTAGACCGTACTTATAGTTGCATATCATAGTTAGCCTACACGTTTTCCTGCGGCTTCGGCTGATACATTACTTGAGAGTTAGTTGTATTATTCATATTACTGTAGTTTTGGATGTGTTATTATGGGTGTGTGAGTGGGTTTCATTTAGTTGTTATATTGAACATAGTTTCATAGTGACATGTATAACATATTAGTGTCTAACTCGTCTGCTATTGTTCATGCATACGCATACGGACCCGGCAGAGGATACAGAGCATCGGGGAGCATAGAGTGGAGGCCATGAGTCTCAGTTACTTCTGTGGACTTAGACGGAGCTCAAGACCCGGGCTACTAGTGGTTTATATGTTTATCTTTACTTTAGACAGATGTACCCGTATTATTTTGTGTCGCGGGGTAGTGTATAAAGACTGATGTAGTTTTTTGTAGGTTGTAATAGATGTATTAGCCATTGTAGACGTATTTATATGTATCATATGTTAAAGGACTTGTATTTATGTTAGACTGGCATGTGTACTTTATAGGGAGATGCTGTCCAAATTTTGATTACCTCTATGTATATTACTTGGGCTTTTGTGCTGTAGGGTTATCAATGTATGAGTTGTGTGCATTTATGGTGTAGAGCATGGGGTTTGGTAACTACTATGTAAAATCTTCTTAGTAGTAGCATCGTCGAGTCAACTTATCGTATATAAAAAAAAAAGGCACAAAATTTGATTAACGTTTTTATTTACATGAAAGCTGATTTGAGGGTGCTACATTTGGCCCCATCAAATTTTGGCTTATTATTGTCCTTATTTATTGTAAGGAGTAATAGTAATTCACTAGAATTTTAAAAGATTAAAGATCTAAAAGTACAAAGCGTGTAATAATTTTTGGACAACTCAAGGGTTTCAGCACGTTTACATTAGGAGTTATTTGAACAGCAAGCAGTTCCTATATGCTAAGTAGTAACAGCATAGGTTAACAGATGCTGGGAAGAATACATTATGAACTTCACAAAATAATACAGGCAAATAGAATCAATCTCATATATGGTAGTAACATGCTCTTCATACATGTATTGTATACAAAATTTGCCCGACACGTGAAAGAGAATACTGATAACAGAGAATCCGAATGTAGAACAAGCTGTAACTAATCAAAATGACAACTCACATCATCAGTGACATTAGGGTCTGCTCTACTCTTCAACAACCTAATAGCTTCCTTCTCTCCAGCACCAGCCGCATAAACTAAGAGTGGACCACAGCTCGAACTAAGGTTTGGATCAGCTCCTGCCTGTACAAGCCAACATCAAAACAGGTAAACTCAAAAGGAGAACAAAAAGTTAAAAAGAGAGCTGTCTTAACTTCAGGTACCGATTTTGATTATAATAAGATAAGTCCGTGGAAAAACAAATAATAAAAGCTGAAATCGTACTGGTTTAAAAATGCCCACTGAACTTGACTGAAAATGTGGGAAACTAAAGAAAATTAGGGTGAACTATACTGTGTACTCGATACTCTCATTTCACTTAAAAATATAGGAAAGAATAAATTTGCAAACGGAATACTTTCATCAAGGCAACAGAAGTGTTTTTCATTTTTAGCTTTCTTACCAATAAACAGACCGACATGATAGCTACTGGTATGAGATTATAGATACTAAAAATTATCTCCGGTTCCTATATCGATATGAGACATGAATGAGCTTTCACTATTATAAAAAATTTACCAACTGGTTTAAAACTTACCAACTGTGTCAAGTTCATAAAGCATAAAATTAGAATCCCCTTCATAGTACTTAATTATAATGAAAATAAAGAAAAATGGATAATCTTATTAATCTCAAGAATGGATAATATTAAAAGCCATCAAAGACAGGAAAACAACCCATAACAAGCCGGCCGTATACATCAGGGAAGACAGAAGTTCCAAAAATCAGTCAGACAACTAAATTAATGTAGCATTTCAAACTCAATACCTTCAGCAGCAGCATGGTACAATCAATCGACCCGGAAAGTAAAGATGTCAGCAATGGTGTAAATAAGTTGCAAATCACGTTAGGCTGAAAAATTATAATTGACCATAAGGTTTAAGAAATGACCATCAAAGACAGGAGACCCCTATTACAGTCCATACAGAAACTAAACAAGAAATAAATGAAAATACAAGTTTTTCCTCCATACTCAGTTATTTGAAAGCATGAAGCGGAATTCAAGAAAAAAGAAAAAGTAAATACAGCAAATACAATCGTACTACTGGAGCTCCTATACATTTGAATAGAAGAGGAAAATATATCCTCCGGTGCGGTACCAATCAGGTGTGCCCATATCATATTTTTTACCATCACAAGTGTGCGTCATACGACACAAAAGTTCTTAAAAGTTTATCACCAAAATGTATTTAACTTTTCATAATGGTTGGCATGGTTCAATGCATCCGCAACCATGCTGAAATGGCCTAATGCTCCATAACCACACTGAAAAGCAGAAGTCAAATGGAGATCACGTTACCCTACATGAATGCTCAGGTCCTTAATGTACTTTCCTGCTACTATCTTTGTCAAGCTACATCACAGGGGATGACATGGTCTTCACTGATGTTATATTTTCCTTGACCACTTTTCTCATAATTCTAAAAACAGTTCTGAAAGCCATAATAGAAAAGTTTGCGAAAAATTAAAGAAGAGGCAAGAGTAATAAGGAAAACCAACAGATAAAATATTCCAGCTGCACAAGAATGATGGCAACATAAAACATTCTAGCTGCACAAATTAATTAACTACAATTTTGCTTACATTGGCATTACTATTTAACAAGAGCTTGACAGCTTCTTTTTTTCCATTAGCAGCAGCACAGTGTAAAGGTGTGCCAGCAGAAGATTCTGCTTCTATATCAGCCCCTTTCGATATCAAGAGCTCCACAAATTTCTTGTGATCTGCAAGGTACAAGTCAAACCAAATACAAGATCAGTAGATAGCATGCGTAATTTACAACACAAATTTTTGGGAGAGAAGGCCTTCTTTGTTATAAGTTGTTCTACAGAACCAACACAAATAAATAGCATACCGCAACAAAAACAAATGTAGCTCAGATTGCATTAAAAGTCACATTCAGAGATATTATCATGTGACTCACATGCCCCAAAAAGTTGCACAACTGCAATAAACGTTAACCATAGAATGCCAGTATATACCCAACATGATTATTAGTTCCATGAAACCTGCAGTTACCTTCTGCCACTTCATGCAAAAAGACGGGGAACAAAAATGTTCAACAATAATCAAACATAAAAAGATATGCAAAATTAAATGAATTTAAAACTCATGAAAACGGTGGGAAGCGAAAGTACAATGACTCGACCCCTTAACCTTTTATAAGATGAATCTCAGGTCTGGCTTACGAGTAAACTTATTCAAGGCATGGAGCAAGATAAAGAAGCATATCAAAATCATGTCTACTAAATCATGAAAATAAAATATGAGTCAAAGGAACAACAAAACAAACCAGACCTGCGGAAAACTTTCTATTGTTTACCAACTTCATATTTGCACCATTTTCAATAAGAAACACCAGTCTGATACTGTTCTGCCAGAGCTGCATAGTTCAAAGGAGTGTCATCTGCAATGAAAAGCATCAGGCGAACAAACTCAGTCTTCTTCACAGTAACATATATTTCTCAATTTTAAAAACAAGAAGATTAACGCATATGTACAAGGGAGGAGAAAATCAAAATTCAGAAAATTTTGAGCATATAAGGACGATGCTTCAAATAAAGCACGTATACATGCAGAGTGACAAGTAGTACACCACTTTTATTGAGCCCAGGAAGTACGATGACTTCAAAAAGGTTGCCGTGCACTTATCGGACACTTCACGGACACAAATCAAACACACATCCATATGTGTCCCACTAATTTATTATCTTTCTAAAATCGGACACACAACTGGTACTTGTACTTGGGAGTCACACGTACATTACTTAGACACGAGTGATCCACCAAGAAGAGATCCGCTATGTGATACTGTAGGATGCCAAACTAGGGTAATTAACAAGAATGTTAATATAAGTTATTAATTGCTAAAAACTATCAGATTAATAGTTACAGAAAAAAAATCATTAATTTGAAATAAATGTTGCAACTCATATGTCATTTCGGTGAGAGAATTCCAATAATGAAATTTCATTATTTCATGTTAGCATTTGGTCAATTTTTGAATGAAATAAAAATATTGATAGCACATTGGTCATAGAGTGTTAAAAAATGTAGCACCATATATACATTTGTAAATATTAGAAGCGTTTACAATTTCACCGTGTGCTGCGTGTCATATCTTGCAATTTTTAAAAATACCATGTCTGGGTGTTCAGCTAATACTGTATTCGCATCCCTAGTCCCTATCTCTGCTGCATATGATGGAGCATTAAGATCCTATCATCACAATGAACCAAACCTTTAATGGACCACAAGTCCACCGGTTCATGAAAACCCAATTTATACACAGATTACACATTTGAAATCAATGAGCTTTTTCCTGAACCAAACCTTTAATGGACCACATGTCTTACACTGAGATCAAACAAGATATGAAATCAATGAGCTTTTTCCTTGATAAGCAACATCAAATCATCCAAAAAAAATTGCACATTATTGAAACCCGGGAAATGGAACGGGTGTGGTTTACCTGAGCCATCTTTCAAGTCAACATTGACCTTAAGATCCCGTACCAAATATCTACATATTTGAATCTTTCCCTCTCCAGCAACTAAATGGAGAGCAGTACAGCCTTTATTATCCTTTAACTCGGTAAAGGTATTTGCCAATCCACTCCCAATGGAGTGTTGCGATGCAATCTCTGATCAAATTTCAATGAAAATCAGGAAAACTGCGCGCGAAAAATGACTGCCTTAAGAATAAAACACACAAAACGAACCAAATGACTCCCTCAAGAAAATAACACACAAGACCAAACCGAAACCCTTAATTACAAAAATGTTGTAAAATGGAAACTAGAGAGCTCGACTTTTATTTTCACTTTTTATGAAATAGTATTAGTAAATCTGTAAAGAAAATGGCTGCTATAGTATTATTTTCTAATCAGTTTACTTTTGTAGCAGAAAGTGACTATTCCAGAAATAAGGACAGAGCTATGTAGTAGGGACATTGGGGCTGCATCCCCCATAAATTTAAAAACCAAATTGATATCCAATATTTTAGTATAAATTTTTGTATGTGGTTTTAGAACCAAGCATAATTGAGTTTTAGCCCTCCTTATAATTTTCTATGACATCCGACCCTCTCATTTTCAATCCTTGGTTCCTCCCCTGCCAAAAATTATACCATGTTCTAGTTCTGATCATACTTTTGTTCATACAGAATGGGTGATAGCGAAAAATGTCAATAACTACTTGTCCAATTAAATAATTGCTCCTTGCAATAAAATGAAACATGAAATTAAACACTTGAACGAAAATTGGAAATTGGCAACAAATCAATCTACTATTTCCAAACATGCGTATATCATTGTTTTGACCCAGCCACGTCGTAACTTAATTTTTCGACCACATAATTTCAAAATCAGACTTCCTAAAAAATCAGTTATCTAACAAATTCAATATTAAAGAAAATGCACACGCCAGTAATTCTCAACAATTTTAGAAAATATTAAATACCTATACATTACATGATACATACTCTGAGGGTTTTACAGGTCTAGTGGAAAAGAAATTCAGTAATATTTAGATAAAAAAAAAATTGTTGATGTGTATTTTTCCACACAAAGATCTACTACGGCAACTTTCAAATTATTTTTAAAAATAAAATCAACGCAAGTAAACATTCTTGGTCCCAACTTCTCAATTGCGAATTAAAAGAGAGAATAAAATGCTTTAAAAACAAAAATATTTATTACTCTTGAGGTCTCCCCTCGCGGCCGCACGAAGAAGTCGATCAACTGGAGTCTCCTCTGCAATAATCAAAAACAATTAAGAGTCAAAATCCATACATATCATGTATTCATACAGTTCGATTTACACGGAAAAGCAAGAAGCGATAGAGAGAGAGAGAGAGAGAGAGAGAGAGAGAGAGACTTTGTTGATCATCCATCGTCGCTTCAGTTATCTTCTGAAAACTAGGGCTATATATCGTGTGTATGTATATACATACTAGGAGATGTAACTTGTGCTGCAAGTGATTGCATTCTTCAATTCAACTTGAGATGAATTGTTCAGAAAATAATAAAACATTATCCATTACCTATTATCTATCTATGAATATTTAAGTCCGTATATATAATTTAATATATTGCCTTTTAATTATTTCACCACCTAGGCTATTAGCTTTTATGTCAGAAAATCAACTACATCTGCATAAACTACGTACCCTTATGGTAAAAAATTAATTATGTCCATGTTATCAATCTACATATCATTTCAATTTATGTAAATTTTTACTTGAATTTTTTATTTAAATTAGTTCAAACAAAGAGCTCTGTGTATATAAAATTCTCTTAATGTANNATAAAAAAAATAATAATAATAAGGGATGTAGTTGAATTAAAATTATCTTCTTAATAAATAAATAATTCATCC
>MKEJ01066307.1:0-13633 GCA_001753735.1 Embelia ribes
AAACCAATCAATAAAAAATTACATAATTGCGGTGCTATCTTGACAAACTTGCACCATTTCACAAGAAAATTCATAACAGGAATTAGGAATGTCCAAATCGATCCCTGTAAAAACCGTTATAACTATATTTCAAAGATCTATGCACCGGTACCAAGTTTGATAGGTGAAGAAATTTCAATGAACACCAGATTTTTTTTAAACACTCGCCAATGGTCAGCGAAAAAATTGCTTCACCAATGTTTACTCCAATTCGAACTTAAAATCATGCATTTTCTTCACTGTTATTTGAAACGCACAATAATTCTAATAATATCACAATACTCTACATATTTGGCATAAAATATATTTTAAACTCATAAATGCACTATGTTAATACCCTAAATATGTCTTCGTCACTGTGAACGGCGACAGGATGAGGCAGATCCATAGTATCTACATTATAAGGGTCCAGATAGGGGTAAATGGATTCTTTTCGGCCTTGGATTACAAGAATCACTTCTGCAAATGAATAGTTATTGGAATCGTTAAATTCTAATGGTTGCCATATGTAAGAAAGAACGAAGATTCTACCACCAGAAACAGGATAAAATCGAAAGAAATTGTTAATTAGAAAAGAAACGACAAGAAGAATTAAAGCCTTAGCAAACCGTTTTAAGGGAGTTTCCCCAACAATGGCGATAAAAACTTGATCGCTTCCTAAAATTGCTCAGAAGAATACCTAGCAAGTATATTAGGGATGATTGCAGTTTTCTCAGTAAGACCAAGTACTGAATCTTAGGGAAATCAATTGGAATAACTTCTCTTGCTCTTCTCCCCATTTGAATCCCATATTTTTCTTAATGACTTCCGTAAAGGGTGCTGCCACGCTGTTAAAATCCTTCACAAACTGCCTGTAAAAACTAGCAAATCCATGAAAATTTTGAACATTACTGATGCTTGTAGGACTTGGCCACTCTTTGATTGCTCGGATCTTTTCCTCATCGACATGTATTCCTTGCGAAAACACAACAAAACTAAGAAACACAAGTTTGTCTGTACAAAAGGTGCACTTCTTCAAGTTAGCAAATAACTTTTTTTTTCTAAGTACATCCAAAACTGATTCTAGGTGCATAACATGTTCGTTAAGGTTTTTGCTGTACATAAGAATATCATCAAAGTAAAGTACAACAAACCTACGGATGAAAGATCATAAAACATGGTCCGTTAAGCGCATAAAAGTACTTGGTGCATCAGTTAGTCCAAATGGCATAATTAACTGCTTATATAAGCCGTGTTTTGTTTTAAAAGTAGTTTTCCATTCATCACCTTCCTTCATTCTGATTTGATGATAACCACTTTTCAAATCAATTTTAGAAAATACAGATGCACCATTTAATTCATCTAACATATCATCTAAACGAGGAATAGGATAACAATACTTTACAGTGATATTGTTGATTGCTCGACAGTTAACGCACATTCTCCATGTACCATCCTTCCTGGGAACTAGAATAACCGGAATAGCACATGAGCTCAGGCTTTCCCTTACATACCCCTTTTCCATCAACTCTTCAATCTGCCTTTGTTGCTCCTTTGTCTCCTCGGGATTGCTTTGATGGGCTGGTTGGTTTGGAATGGATGCATCAATCACGAAATCAATTTGATGCCCAGTTCATCGAATAGGTGGTAGTCTATATGGTAGCTCCTTAGGAAGAACATCCTCATACTCCTGCAAAGGAGAAACAAAAGAGCTAGGTTAAGAAAGGTCAAGTTCGTTAGTTCTTAAAATGCTATTTGTAAAAAAGTACAATCATCAGCTGTTTTGAAAATATTGCTTGTTTAAACTCACTTGCCTTTGCATAGAAATTCTTTTATTTTCTCTCGGATTTTCTCTCTTTTTTTCTGCCACTACTTTATTTTTACCCTAATTTGTATCATTCATTTTCTTTTTACCACTTTGATTTTCTTCAATCGCTTTCTTTTGTTCACTTTCTTTTTCTAACCTTAATTGATCCTCATATACTTGCTTTGGAGTCAAAGGTACAAGGCCGATTATTAAGCTCGAAAGAATAATTGTTAGTGTATCCATCATGCTTAACATATCTATCGAATTGCCAAGATCGTGCTAGCAATATGCCCAGCCTACATTGGTACTACATTACAAAGTACTTCATATTCATATTTTTCAATCCAAAATGATACAAGTAGCTATTTAGTCACCCTTACTTTGCCACTATCATTCAACCATTGTAAATTGTATGGTCGCGGATGCTTAAGTATTGGCAGCCCTAATTTTTCAACCATAACAGTGCAAACAACATTAGTACAACTGCCATCATCAATAATCATGCTACATACCTTGTCCTGAATATGGCAACTAGCATGAAAAATGTTCTCCCATTGCACTTGTTCTTCCTTAGCGTGATACTTAGTGCCCTTCTCGCTACTAAGGTTAATTCATCTGGAGCTGCATATTCTTCTTCTTTAATATCCTCCAATACTTCATGATCAAATTCTTCACCTTTCGACACAATTTTACCACTATCGCGTATAATCATAGCCCACTGATTTGGATATTGGTTGGCTATATGCCCCATGCTGTGACATTTAAAACACTTAATATCACAATTTCAAGCAGTAGACAACTCGGATGTACCTTGATAACCATGGCTGAAAGACTCAGATTTGGGCTCAAATTTAAAACCAACTGCGTAACTGTTGAAGTTGTTTATAGATTCTTTTCTTTCTTCAAAGCTCATTTTCTAAGTATTGGAACTCAAACTCAGGACTACATGTATGTTACTCCTGCTCTTGAGTTGATGCTTTTTCTTGGTAGCTTTATGCACCATCTTTTCAATCTCCACATAGTGCAGCAACTCAATAATATTTGTAATTTCCCTATTGAAGCCATTTAGAAATCTTGCCATAGTTGCTCCTCGATCTTCCTCTACATTTGCCCGAATCATAGCCAACTCCATCTCCTTATAATAATCCTCCACACTTCGGTTGCCTTGTGTGAATCTTTGTAGCCATTGATATAGATCTCAGTAGTAATGACTCAGTACAAATCTTCACCTCATAACAGACTTCGTCTCATCCTATGTCTCAATTGAACAATCTCTATTTCGCCCACTGCTTATCATAATTTGATCCCACCAAACAAGTGTATAACTAGTAAATTCAATTATAACTAATTCTATCTTCTTTGATTCGAAGTAATCATGACAATCAAACACAAACTCCATCTTTTTTTCCCATTCCAAGTAATCTTTAAGATCGGATTTTCCTTTGAACAATGGAATCTTCAACTTGATGCTATGCAAATTATCATTTTTCCGAGTCCTATCTTCTTTACCCCATCCAAATATCCTATGACTACACGCGGAATCCCCTCACTCATTAATTTCGTTTATGTTATCACCATAGTAGTCATCCACCTCTTTTCTATTTGGAACCCTCATATGCCCTTGTGGAATGTGTCATGGTTGTTCCATATAAGCATTTTCTACCCAATCCAATCGGTCATGGATTTGCTCCAACTCCTCCTTCATTATACGCTTCACTTTTCCCAACATAGCTTCCATAAAAAATTTTGATTCCACTCCAGTAATACTAGAAACACCCTCCGCATTATCATTCTTAGTGGTTGACATAGTATTCCAGCAAAACAAACGTTAGTAGAAAGAACCTCATAACCCTCCCACATGTGTTTGCACTCAAAATTATATCACTCGACACTCAATTTTTTTGGCTTTTACCTTATAATATTCTCACCACTCTTGCCTTTTTTTCCATTCAAGCAAGCTTTTCAAACAATTTCAAAGTCTCTGTAGTAGTGAGAATAACACAAAGAAAGTAGGCTGAAAAAGATATAAAACTAACTAAAAGGGAAGAAAACTGAAAGGATAGTATATAGGAAAAGAGATGAGAAAGCTATCAGTAAAACTTTGAAGGCTTGAAAAATGGAGTTCCAAGGTAGACCCATGGAATGGCTGTAGATCTTGTAACGAGCTTCACTTTTCTGGTTGGTAGCTCCATTGCGACTTACGGATCATGAGTTATGGCCGTTTGAAATTGACACTCCAAACCTCATAATTCTACAACTAATTATGATCAAGAAACTGATTATGATTGAAATTGCGCTTGAAACTGATTATGATCGAAACACAATTCGAATTATCAAAAGGTAGTCATCAAGATTGATGTTCGATTCCTTTTTTTTCTTTTCTGTTTCTTTTCTTATTTTTTTTTTTTTACAAATCGAATAAGACTGAGATTATAATACAAGAAATAAAAGGATAAGCAAACCAAACTTAGAGCTATGCTTTGATACCAACTGATGCGAATCAGGCCAACAAAAGAACAAGACCCAAATAAGATTACCCCTGGCCGATACTAAAACGTAGGTTTAGAATGGAAAAATCTCAACCCGATGCCAATGTTAAGGGCACAAACCTTGGTATAATGAAGACACTACAATCTGAGAAGGAGAACAGATTGATAAGTCGAATTGAACGCAATAGACACTTTTGAAATGTTCAACAAGTTCTCAAAGAACCAAATGTAATTGCTATCACAATTTAACACACAAAAATTAAGTTGGTCTTTTATTCAACAAATGAGATATTTATACAAGTTTACATACGAATTGTTCACCAAGTGACAATCAACTTCACCAAATATCAACCAATCAAACTAATAATCATAATATTCATCCGAATTATCCAATTATTAACACAATTAAAAAGACAACAACCTCAATCTTTAACAGCTTCAATCATTTATTCTTCAAAAGATGAAATTACTTGCATAAAAGTCTTCAAATCACTCTAATGCTCGAATTAGAAACTTCCAGCCTTGTGAATCATTTTAACTCCTTCAATAGGCCTCATCAAATTAACTTGAGTCCAAGTTGCTTGAATAAGTCCATTTAACGCATCTTTAAATTTTTGCAGCATGAGCTCTTGTAAATGATCCAAACGGTACCCGAACTGGATCGACCCAAGTTATTTTCAGACACTATTACTACGTCTAAGAGATTCATAAGCCAACTAGATAGATTAAAAATCCTAAAATTAATAATATAGATAGTTTTTAACTCCATTTCCATAAAGACCTAGTTTTCTAACTAACTCAATCAATTTGTTAATCCGAGATAACGATTAGACCCAACATAGCTTTGAAAAATAGAATTTTAATTCCAACGGGATAGTTTTGTGCAAAAAACAAATGAAAATTGTCTACTAATTTACTCCAGTTTAGTTTAGAAAATTTGTTCACTAAATAAAGATTATTCCGATCAAATAGTTTAATACATAAATTTAATGTCTATATCAAACACCTTCATCATACCAAGGGTGAGCCTAAAAATTAGCTACTCATATTAAACATAATAAAAACAGTAATTGTAATTCAAAATAACTTAAAAGAAAACATGATTGATATTATAATTTCACATTAATAATAAAGAACAATAATTTTAACGATGAATAATAATTAAGTAGTAAAGACAACAACTTTTCTAGCAAACAATTAATTAATAGCAGAATTCTAATCTTAGATTATAGAGAACAATAATTAAACTAATGAATAACTGATTAAAAACACGAATTGAATCACTATAAATAAAGAAGTAATAAATAAATTGGATGACTCTAAAAAATATTGGAATTAAAAACAAAAGATAATAAAAAATTTATATGTCACCATAAAATTTTTAGACTATAAAAAATTGAGAGAGAAAAATACAATTGTACAAAGAAAAATAATAAAAATAGAAGTTGCTATCAAGTTGCCGCTGCCGATGGTACGTGAATGCTCTCCATTGTCAGCAATCTTATGTGTCAACCTTTTTTTTATTTGTGCCGTGGTATACAGATATATTATATAAATATGAGGCCTAGGTTAAATAATGGGCTTGGCGCATTCTTGAAATGGCAATTTTCTATTGGTCATCTTATTCTTGTGAAACCAATCAATAAAAAATTACACCATTAGTCCTTCCTTTTTATTTTCTTTCACTAGATGGTCCCTTGATTTGGGATTTTGCCTATTGTGGTGCTATCTTGACAACTTTGTACCATTTCACAACAAAATTCATAACGGGAATTAGGAATGTCCAAATAGATCCATGTCAAAACCTTTAGAACTATATTTCAAAGATCTACTCCCTGGTAATGTTCATCCGAATGCTCCAATTATTAATACAATTAAAAAGACAACAACCTCAATCATTAACAACTTTAATCATTAATTCTTCAAAAGATGAAATTACTTGCATAAAAGTCATCAAATTACTCCAATGCTCGAATTAGAAACTTCCAGTCTTGTGAATCATTTTTAACACCTTCAATAGGACTCATCGCATTAACTTGAGTCCAAGTTGCTTGAATGAGTCCATTTAATACGTCTTTAAACTTTTTAGTGTGAGCTCTTATAAATGACCCAAACGGTACCCGAACTAGATCTACCCAAGTTTTTGCACTCTTGACCTCATCAGAGAGCCATGGGGTGATTGTCAGATACTATAACTACGTCTAAGTGATTTATAAGTTGACTATACAAATTAAAAATCCTAAAGTTAACAATATAGATAGTTTTCAACTCCATCTCCATAAAAACCTAGTTTTCTAACTAACTCAATCAAATTGTTAATCTGAGATAGCTATTAGGCTCAACATAGCTTTGAAAAATAGAAATTTTATTCCGACGGGATAGTTTTGTGAAAAAACTAATGAAAACTATTCACTAATTTACTCCGATTTAGTTTAGAAAACTTGTTCACTAAATAGAGATTATTTCGATCAACTTGTTCCATACATAAATTTAATGCCTGTATCAGACACCTTCATCATGCGAGAGCAAGTCTAGTGTTTAGCTACTCATATTTAAACTAACATAAATAAATTTAATCAATGAAAACATATAAGAAAACATGTTCACTATCAATTTATGCAATAATAATGAAGAATGCTAATTTTAACGATTAATGATTATTAACAACACCTATATCTCAAACTTACGAAAACAATGATTAAATAATAAATAACTAACTAAAAACATGAATTTAATATAATAAAGAACGAATAAATTAGATAACTTACAAAAGTATTAGGTGAGGCAACTCGAAGGCACCGTTAACATTATCATTGGGTGAGGTGAGGCAAGGCCCAATGGGCACCAAAGTCACATGTTACACTACTGACGTTAATATGATTTGAACCAAGAGTGCCTTGCACATAAACGCCAATATATAATAAGTCTATATTAAGATCCTCAACCTTCGGCCCATGGGAGTCTTGAATGATTACATAGAAAACCAACATACACATTTGGAACTCATACCCATTTAAAAGGCTAAACTCATTAAATAATGAAACTATTCATAGTTAGTAAAATACGGAACGATAGAAAATCGGTTTATGGTACAGACGAGTTTAATACAATTTTTGTTGTAAAAATACGTTTTAAAAATTCCTCATAATATATAAATTAATTAAAATTTCTAATAATATATAATTTTTTATTTTCAACTAATTTTTTTTAACTTAAAATGGAACCCAGGACTTGTCGTCGGCTATTGCAATTGTCGAGTTGTTACTCGAGTTCACAAGGGATATCTCACCTCAATCCAAAGAGTGAGAGGATGATGATAATATTAGTGGGGGAGTCATATATGGATTTTGACGACGAGGGAATGTTGAAGTCACTGCAATGTAACTAGGTCAAAGCATAAGAGAAATTGGGTGACTAAGCCTGACCAAATTTGAAATGTTTCCTTTGTGGAGGGCCACACAACGTTGCAATATTCTAGCAATAGTCTAATGCTACTCTCTTACAGAAAGAAGTAGACAGAGGCCAAGCATGCACGAAGGAGATATGCTAATGAGGTCAATGTACTTTCTTGGTATCATGCGAGGCAAAGTAACAACTAAAACCCAAGGGAAAAAGTATCAATTGTAGTTGCCAAGGTGGTCAACAAAGATTTGGAGGCGTTAGTTGATACGGGGGTTGTAACACCCCAAAATTTGAATTTCTGCTTAAACAATCAACATATAACAAAAATCAGTCAACTGATTGAGGTCGTTGATACAATTTCTTGGAAAAGTTACATGAGATGAATTATATATATACATATATACATGCGCACCATATTAGATGTGCATGTTCAGAAAGCTTCTAGAGGAAGAGAGAGAGTGAGATGGAGAAGAAGAAGAAAAAAGAAGAGGAAGAGAGGAAAAAAGAAAAAGAAGAAGAAAAGGAGAATAAGTAAGGCTCGTCAGTGTATTCTATCACGTTTTCACCTCGTGTGATGTAAGTATCTTTCTCGTCTTTTTACCCTGCTCTCAAAATTTTAATGAATAAGTGTTTTAACTCGAGAACGAGTTTAATTATGATGTGTTATCGACTTTTTGAAAATAAAAAATGAGTTTGGCCTGACTCTGACTCTGATTTCAAGTGATTAAGTGATGTGGACACCATCGAGAAACTCCAAAAATAATTATGCTAGCCTTATAAGTGATAAAAATCGTTGTAGTTGAAAACTTAAGCCGTCTTTAGTTCCGACTAAATAATCGACTATTATGAAGAAATAGTTGACTCATCCAGATAGTCGACTGATGTAAGAAATCAGTCTACAGATATCCCCTGATTTGAGAAAAATTGAGTTATGTATTCATATGTTTCAGTAATAACTACTTATCGAAACAATCTAGATAACATCTTGCTACCTTAGCGTAGTGCGTGAAAGGAAGTAAGGCTAGAGCTTAAAAGTTGTGACGTGTGACCAGGTACAAGTTAGTTACGGGCTGTAGATTCTATGATAAGTATTGCATTTAGTTATATGCTTTATTTGCAGATTATGTGTAACATATGTCCCCTAGTTGCAGACAATATGTTGAGAATAAATTATATGTACCCACTATGTAATATGAGATGAATATGTGTGCAAAATCTGAGAAGCAGAAAAAATTATGCAAAAGATATGTTTGAAATGCATGTGTGATATGTCTATGTGAAATTGTCATATTTTATTGTGGAAACATACTACGAATATAATCCACATAGAAATTTAGGCCTAGATAGGCTTTTGGAAATTTGGGCTTAAAAGGTGTTTGAGAAATTTGAAGATGAAGAAAATTGTGGATTATCTCGGACAGGTCCCCCAAAGTATTTAAGATGTGGGTCGGGTCATAGAAGTGGCTCAGGGTGTAGAGGGACACCTACTTAAATCTTTATGTATAAAGTTTCGAGTAAAGTATTTCTCTAGGTTTTTATGTTTCCCAAAACAATATTACTCATAGGATAAACTATGATGTATGTGTGTATATTTGTGGAAGCCTTGAGAATATGTTGCATGAGGAATTCGGTGTTGTAATGGCTATTTGGTTGATAAAGTATTTTTCATGCATTAGTTATTGTTTTGAATACTGCTCATCAACTAATCTCGTCTGCTTTTGTTTATCAACTGGCAAATCAAGAGCAAGTGGACGCAAACATGTAGGTATATGGGTGGAGACTCTAGGCGTGGCAGCTCCCATTCAAAGCTTAAGATGCACTTCTTTTGTGATTTGTTAGCATTGTAAATATATTATATGGACTAATATTTTATAACCTGTCGGGCCAACTTCTTCAAACATTTTCTGGACGACAAGGCCCAATATTTTGAAGTTATCTCTATGTTTGTAATATATAAGCACTTTATATTAAGTATATATTATTACGTCTAGCATGAAGTCAGCACGTGTGGGTTGTTTTAGCTACAACCATGTGTCAAAGTTATATGATATTTTATTTAGAATATTACGTGCCTAGGGCCCTTAGGTCTTCGGGGCGTGACAGGGGCATCACATAACTTTATCGAGATGGAAGAAACAATACGGTTCAATCTTAAGCTTAGGGTGAGCAAGTATGCCTCAAGACCGTAAATAGGAATGCCAAACCAATTCTTAGAGTAGCTTGAGGGATCATGCTTCATAATAGGGATTGGCACGACAAGGTTGACTTAACGGTAGTCAAGACATGGATGACGATCCCATGGTATTTGGGATGGAGTTTAGGGCTCAAGCATTCATGATGCCTTCCTTGAACTCCATTTGTGTTATGGAAGGTAAACGAGCTTGTACCGTGCAAGTTGGTCGAGAGACGAAATGGACAACAAAACACAACGGGGGAATGCGGATTGTCCAAAAACCATGGGAGGGATCAGAGGCACGAGTTGTGGCCAAAGAGAAGATTGAAGGAGATGGAGAAGGGCTGAAAATGGATTCTTGTAAGAAATCATACCAAGGGCATCACAGAATAGATGGGAGAGAATGTCACGAACCGACACTTCTACTCATTTGAGACATGAAACTATTCTTTTGCATACCTCCCTATCGACAGGCTCCACAAACACGCCAAAGATAAATAAAACTAGATATAGCAAAACAATGGAATGATTAATTTTATTTTCAATCCCAATCCGCGGCCATCCCAAATATTTTTCTATTGGTCATTAGGTTAAGATGGTGCAACACATTTAGGCCCTCTTAAGGATTTTGATTGAGCCGTGATTGCACTTTTCTTTTATTTTTTATATTATATTCAAATTTATGTTTTCTATGTTGTTATTAATGTCTAATGGTAATAAATTGAAAAAATTTGATATGTATTTCAAATAAAAAGAAGAGTTAATACATTCATTGTGATTATTGGCGATTGATAATACTTGTTGTAACTTTTGATAATAAAATTTCTATATTATTATGAAAAATACTCTCATTTGACAATTAATTTAGTTTAAGTTGGCATAAAAAATCACGTAAAAAATTAGCAATTTTAATACACACATGATTATCTAACTTCGAAAACTCAAAATCCTTTTTTAGTATAAAGAAAATAATTACTGAGAAAATATACTATAAATATCAAAGTCATGATTAAAAAAACCTTTCACCAAATAGTAATTCGTGCATTGAACAGTCTTCGCACATTGATCTTCCAAAGTACCACTAAAATATTTGTTTGGAAAATCGTTAACCTATTTAACGCATATGATTACATCAAACGGTGAAAACAGAATCAATTGACTGATCCAATGGACGGACCAGATTATCCATCTTCGTTTTCCAATTGCGCAAATAATGGTAGGGATAGTACAGTATAAATTGGTTCAAATTTTTGGTGCGTATGTCAATATTTAAATAAATAATAATATAATAATAATAATTATAAAAAATACAAAAATAAAATTCCTCTCTTTCTCTCTCTAGGGTTCTTTCTTCGTCTTCTCACTGCGATCGATCACCATGTACGGAGCAGCTGCTTTACGGATCAATGCCCTCAAGGTCTGTTAAACACAGCTCATTTCCATACATTTTAAGTTCCTTTATTTTAATTACTCCTTTTTTCCGCACTAGTCATTGTTTTATATGATTTATCTGTACTTTATTCGATGATTTCATTGTAATTCTTGGAAATAAATTTATCCTACACTTTATTTGATGACTTCATTGTAAAGCATAGATTTCTTTCATTTGTTTTCTAAATATCGCTTTTTAGAAAGTAATTTCTCCTGAAAATTAGAAATTGAGCACATTCAAACTTTCTAAACAAACTTTATGTACAATTAATCTACTAATATATAAATATAAAAAAATGTAAAAATATTTCTGGAATATATTGGTGTTTTTTTTTTAAATGTTTTGGCGGGAAAAGATTATTTTTTAATAGACAAAGTGTGAATAGAGTGCTTTCATTTTGAAAGAAGAATTCTCATGCGGGTTCAATTTGATACTGAAGAGTCATCGGCTACGAATTACGCTGGCATTATTTGTCACTCGCGAGTTGTGTTCATAGTCATTATCAATTATTTTTGTTCGGAAAAGATCTTGTGTTGTTACCTAAAAATAATCACAGTGTAACATCTTTATTTAACTGATTATGCTAAGCTAGTCACTATTCGCAATAATGTTAGTAGTCCCCATTAATTATTTATATTCAAAAAGAAGTACTCTTTTTGTGGAACCTTGTGTTATTAAATATAATCGTGACGGCATCTTTTATTTTTAAATTGTGTATTTTTTGCAATGCAACATTACTCATACTGTTGAAACTAGTCTTATTTGTAAGATTAGATAAGCCTTTGTGAAGCCTGTATTTATACTAGGTTGTTAGAGTTGAATCTAACTCTAATTATTTTATCATTTGCCACTTAATTTAGTTTAAAGCCATTCTGTTTTTGTCTCCTTATTGTTTTTGGAAGTTGTTGGCTGACTGATGAGTAGAAAATACATTTTCTCGTGTTTGTTATGTGCGAGTAGTGTCGTGCTGCCAACAAGTCCTTCGTTAGATATGCAAGCGTCAGTGCTGTTGCTACAAGACCATCTTCTTCTGGGGGTTTATTTAGCTGGCTCACGGGAAAGAAGTCTAGTTCTCTTCCCCCACTAGAGGTTCCACTCCAAGGTCTGACCCTTCCCCCGCCATTGCCTGACCATGTCGAGGCCGGTAAGACCAAGATCACAACCCTCTCCAATGGTGTCAAAATAGCCTCAGAAACATCTCCGGTATGCATTTACTTCTTTTATCCTAGATTTGATATCAGGATAGTTTTAGTAACAAACTAGTAGCTGAATTGATAAATGGACAGAATCCTGCTGCCTCCATTGGGCTCTATGTTGATTGTGGCTCTATCTACGAGACACCAACTTCATATGGTGTCACACACCTACTGGAACGTATGGCCTTCAAGAGCACGACAAACAGGAGTCACTTACGAGTTGTTCGAGAAGTGGAAGCAATTGGTGGTAATGTTATGGCCTCGGCTTCCCGAGAACAGATGGGTTACACTTATGATGCTCTAAAAACACATATTCCTGAAATGGTAGAACTTCTTATTGACTCTGTGAGGAACCCAGCGTTCCTGGATTGGGAGGTCAACGAGCAGGTTAATTCCTTCCCTCACTTCCCCCTTTAAAAAAAAAAATAACGAAAAATTGTTTGATCTTGCAGAGTACCTTTTTCTGACTCTGGTGATTAGTACTGAATGAAAATGTAATTTCAACAGATCAAAAAGTTGAAAGCTGAGTTAGCAGAAGCATCCAACAACCCACCAGATCTGCTTTTAGAGGCTATTCACTCTGCTGGTTATTCTGGTGCTTTAGCAAATCCTCTTATAGCACCTGAGTCTGCAATTAACAGATTGGATTGTAATATATTGGAGTACTTCGTCACTGTGAGTTGTATTGTTAACATTTTTTCTGCTGTTTTTTTTTTCTCAAGTGGTTCATTTTTTAATTTTTTTGTAACTTTGCTTTTTGTGAAAATTTTAGGAGAATTATACAGCTCCACGCATGGTCCTTGCAGCTTCAGGTGTTGAACATGAGGAGCTACTGAAGTATGCAGAACCACTTCTTTCAGACTTACCCTGTGTAGCTCCTCCTGGAGAGCCAAAATCAATGTATGTCGGAGGTGATTACCGTTGTCAAGCAGGATCAGGGGTATGTATGATATTGTATAAGATTCTTATATATATTTCTGGTTAGTTTTGACTTTTGACTATCATAAGTTTTTCAAAGCCAGTTAACGTTATTATATCGGTCTCACAATCTGCTGTGATATTGTCATTGTATAATCATGGCCAGACAACACACGTTGCCCTTGCCTTTGAAGCTCC
>MKEJ01066309.1:0-10508 GCA_001753735.1 Embelia ribes
GCTTTGATACCAACTGTAACACCCTGCAATATAATACGATAGATAACGGAAACAATGGTTTAAAAATATCAGAAAACATTAATTGATCAACTAATATTTCCTAGTATTTTTAAACCGTAGTTTCTGTTATCTGTCGTATTAATTTGTGGGGTGTTACAATATCTCTATTAGACACGATGGATAAAGGAAACCCATTAAGAGAAACAACCTCATGAAAGAACAATTTGGATATATGGGAAGTATCAATAGTCTTACTATACTGGATGAAGTGGACCATCTTTGAAAAGCTATCCACGATGACCATAATAGAATCATGCCCTCTACTTGTCTTGGGTAGACTGAGGACAAAATCCATACTAAGGCCCTTCCATGGTGTATGAGGGACATGCAATGATGTATACAACCTAGTATTTCAATTCTTGGCCTTAGCTAGCTGACATGTACGACACTGAGCAACAATCCTAACAACATCCCTTTTTAAGGTCAACCAATAAAGTCAATCAATAACTAAGGCAATAGTTTTGTCACGGCCGAAATGCCCAACAAGTCCTCTACCATATAATCCCAAACAAGGAAATCTAGCATAGATGTATGGAAAATAAAGAGTTTTGTTCCCTAAATTAAGTAATCATCTCGAACAGAAAGTCCACATAATCGTGACGGTTACCATCCTGGAGATCTTTGAAAATGATGCCAAAGTCGGGTTGAATGTCATCTTTTAGTCTATCAAATCCAACTACATGTACAAACATAGACTGTAAGATAGTAACAACTCGACTAAGTGCATCTGCAGGCTTATTTTCTTTTCCTGGTTGGTGATTAAGGACACAGGTGTAATCCTGCAAAAACTCGACCTATTTGGTATGTCTAGGGTTAAACTTTCGTTGGGAATTGAGGTACTTCAAAGCTTCATGATCAAAGTACAACACAAACTCTTGTGCTAATAAGCAGCACATCCAATGTAACAGGGCTTGCACGATAGCATAAAACTCCTTGTTATAAGTCGAGTACCGTTGTTTAGCCTCATTCAGCTTCTCACCAAAATACGCAATGGAATGACCTTCCTGATTTAGAACCCCTCCTACACCAACACCGGATGCATCACAAGCAACCTCAAACACCTCCGCAAAATCTTGGTGTCTCAAAACAGAGGCATTAGTCATTTTCTCCTTAATTGCTTCAAATGCTCTAGTGGCAGCAGGTGTCCACCTAAACCCCCCTTTCTTCATACAATCGGTAATATGGGTTATGATGGTGCAAAATCCCTTAATGAACCGCCTATAAAATGTGGGAAGTCTGTGACAACTTCAAACCTACTTTAGAGTCTTAGGCATTGGCGACTCTCTAATAGCTCTAACCTTATCGGGATCAGCAGAAATACCTTCGACGGACACAAATCAATCCAAGGAAGGGGACTTGTAGTTGCATGAAAGAACGCTTCTTAAGATTGCATGAAAGAACACTTCTTAAGATTAACATATAATTTTTCAGCACAATATGTTTTCAAGACTGAGGAAAGATAACCTAAGTGCTCTTCCTTAGATTGATTGTATATCAAGATATCATCGAAGTACACAACCAGAAACTTTCCTATGAAAGGATGCAAGACTTGGGTCATAACTCGCATAAATGTGCTCAGTGCATTCGACAACCCAAAAGACATCACCAAACACTCAAACAAGCCCTCCTGGGTTTTAAAAGCTATCTTTCATTCATCCCCAGGTCTAATCTCTAACGTGGATCTGATGATATCCACTGTGAAAGTCAAGCTTAAAAAACCATTTGGAACAGGCCATTTGATCGAGCAAATCATCTAGCCTTAAGTATGGGAAACTTGTACTCGACAGTGATCTTAGTTTCCAAGAACTATCCGTCTTTGGAGTCAACAAGGCGGGAATGGCACAAAGAACTAAGACTATCCTGAATGAAACCAAAGTTCCTCTATCTGCCTATTTCAGTTTGGCACGCTGCTAAGGGTTCATTCGGTAATAAGGAAGGTTAGGTAACTGAGATCCAGGGACTAAGTCGATAGCATGTTGAATATCCTTCATAGGAGGCAGGTTACTAGGCAACTCATTGAGAGTGTTGTCGGAAAAATCCTGAAGTAATTTGGTAATCTCCGAAGGAAATGTAGCTACTGGAACAGGATGAACCGAGACAACAGAGAGAGCGGGGTTTGACGACACACAGAAGAAAGGAAGTGAAAGATATTACCTTGGGCATATTTACAGAATTGGTCATTGCAGTTTGACGATATTGCATATTCACCCAGTTACTTTACACTCAACCAATCAGGTGCCATTCTAGTTTTAGTGCTACGTGATTCTTTTTCGTCACCTTTAAAACATCAATTTTTATTTGTCATGTATTCTCGCAAAATGGCCCCACCTGTTTGGAAAGCTACAAATTAACCTGAAATATGTTAGCCGTTGCGAATACCGGTAGGCGCCAAGACGGCGTTGCCAATGATTTTATGATAAAGACATTTTCGAATTATTTTTGTCTAAAGCTTATGAGTTGAGCTCACCTTGTTATGAACTTTTGAGTGAGAATTTTATTATAATCAATGGCGTTACTTGAAGCAAAATTCTCTCTGTGTTTTGTGGCCCATGAGATACTATGTTGGACTTGTGGGGTTGATACAAAAATTCAAAGAAAATCGTGAGAGAGAGCAGTTGTTTTGTTTCTGGATTGCGAACAAATATTAAAAAGGAGTTTCAATATTATCCCGAGCCTTCAACACTTAGTTGATACAAAAATTCAAAGAAAATCGTGTGAGATAGCAATTGTTTTGTTTCTGGATTGCAAACAAATATTAAAAAGGAGTTTCAATATTATCCCGAGCCTTCAACACTAAAAGAAGCTTTTATCATTGCCCTCAGGATAGAAACTCAGCTCAACCATTTGAACAAGGTTTGATATGAAAACGTCGAAGTTGTCGAATCTATATATGTGCCTATCGAGTCTAAAGCGTGAAGATAAGAAAGAGCATATCGTTGAATTGCTAGAATTTAATAGTCAAAAAGATGTTGAGAAACTAGAACCAGTAATGCAGCAAGAGAAAGTTGTTGAAATCGTAGAAGATAAGTGTAAGGAGTTCATAAAGCAATTGAACACTTGGATAGACCCTTCCTGTTGGTCAATGAAGATGGGATAGAAGGTGAAGTTAAACAGATTCTCAACAAAACGGAAGAAGCTGTGGAGAATATTGTTTAGGAGGACATGATTTGTGCGACTGTGCAAATCCCAATGGAAATCGAAGAGAGGGTGACAGTGATAGATGATGATAGTAATTTTTCAAAGATGTTTTGGATCTTGTTGATCCTTATTTGTTAGTCACAGATTAAGGATTTGATATTAGTTGCTTGGTGCGAGAAATGTACAAAGTCGAAGGACAGCTTGTCTCCAATGAAAAAGAAATTGGAAGATTCACTTCAAACAGTTGTACAATCACAATTTTTGGGTTGGTTCTTCTTCACTCTCCTCTTAGCTTCTGTAGGACGTAGAAAGAATTACATGCTTGGTGGCCTAATCAAAAAGTCAAGTTCAAGCGAATGTGTCATGTTAAAGCTAAGCAAGACCATGGCATCTATGCTCGAGTATATGGTCGTCTTCCCAAGTTTAAGCTTTGGGTTTGTCGGTATAAAAGTTTGCTTAGCGAGCCCATAGATAGCAGAAAATTTGAAAACTCGAGATCGAATTTCATCGAGGAAGGGGAGGATGATGTGGAAGACAAGTTTCAAATTTTTTACGCGACAGAGTCGAGTTTCCCCATTTCACTCTGTCGAGTTCCTCATTCTACTCTGGGAGAGTTGATGAGGGCATCTATCCTTATACTTTATTTTTAGTAGTTTATCTTTATTAATTGTTGCAAATTTAAATTTTTTAAAGATTTGATTTAGACTTTATTAGGATTTAGGATTGTTTCCTTATCAGTTTTTCCTTAATTTTCCTTATAAATAGGATAGGCTCGTAAGGATTAATTAGTTTTGATAGAATAAAAAATTGGTTGTGTTCTCTCTTCTCTTTGTTTCTATTCTATTTTCCCTTGTGTTATTATTGTGCTGCATCATATATACATAATTTCCATTACTCCAACATTCTCCTCTGCCATCTTTTACATTCGATATCAAACAATAGGGACAAATGAACCCTCACATGTGGGAGAATCAGTTTTTATCCTTTTTTACTTGAAATAAACGACGACACATGAATTACCTCATAAACTTTTATAGTGATCAAACTAGTACCTTTTAATCTCATCCAAGTTAGCTAGTACCCTCAACAAAATTTTAAAATCCAGGTCGTATAAGGAATTACCTCTCCGACTTCAACCATTATAACATGCGGTGTAAAGTTAACTCCAAATGATCCTGCTCAATTAAAAAACCAAAATAAATAAGTTGTCCAAAAGTGTAAATAAGTAACATTAAACGAAAGAACATTGGGACCAAAACAAATTAAAAATCCTATAGATGAAGAAATCCATTATATATGCACTTGATAAATGAGAAACAATTTGTTACGAAAATCTCACCGTGGTTGACATGCTTATGATAGCATAACCACATAAGGCCGAGAAAAATCAAAATTATAAACTATTATCACTAAGATTTTTCATGTGCAACATTTTCTTAATAGAAAAATCAAACTACTCAACAAATCTACCTTCTCGATTTCCAGTAGAAATGCAAATATATCAAGAATCAAATGAACATAACTTACCCAAAAACCCCTCCAAAATGAAATATCCCAAAGGTATATATGTTAAACAACTAACAAAAGTAAATATTTAATGCACCGCAATATCCATAATTTGAGCCCATAATATAAATATAAAGTTTTACCACAATTTCCATCATAAATATATGTGTAACATTTATTTGACTGCCAAAGTACAAAAATAACCTAAAAACTACATTTTTTAGTTTTGCGACAAACTTTAATGACAATATAAAATACTCAAAGAAACACAAGAATTTTTCTATTTTCTTTGAGAGAATGCCTCAGAGAGTTTTAGTGCTCAAAAACACTCAAAAACCCACAAGGCAGGGGGAGGAGAGAACCACACACAGTGTCGGACAATACACTCAAAAACATAAATTCCAAAGGTTAGTCAATCATAGCAAATACTTGCATGTCCATGCAATTTCGTTTTCTCTGCGGAAAATATGAATACAAATTGTAAGCACAATTTTATCCCGTTTAACATTATCTTGACAACCACACTTAAAACCCATAAAGCCACAGTTTTTAGCTGCTACACAATCTTTCGTGAAAGTATTTAATACTTTAAAGAACCAGACAAGCATAAATTCCTAAGATATTAAACAATTCCTAGTAGTAAATATTTAAAGGACCATAAAAAACAAAAGTTCCTCAAATATTGAATAACTTGTAAGAATGACACGTGTTAACTGAAGCCCAAACTACAACAGTAACCGATGAACCCATGATCTAAATCTTTAGTGCACCATCTTTAGAGTATATATCAAACACCGTATTAAACAATTCAGGAAAAGCAAATATTTAAAGGACAACAAAAAACCATAATCTCCTTAGAATATTTGAAGCCTCATTCTTTAGCTTCTTTTAGCACACAATCTTCAGCAAAAAATGACAGAAAGAACCAGCATAAATTCCCAAGGCATTAAACAATTCTTAGTAACAAATATTTAAAGGGGGAAAAAAAGTTCTAGAATATTGAAAAGATTATAAGTATTTCTCAAAAACTCTTCCAAAAATTAAAATTTTTCTGTCTTATCGTATATAATACTCTCTCCGTCCCCATCCCAATATAACACTTCCCTTATTTGAGAAGGTGAGAAATATCTTTACTAATCATGTTTGCATATTCTCAAAATCTATGTTGAGATATTTTAGGAGAACTAGTACTCCCTCTGATGTAGGATGATAATGTACACAAAATAGATAGATGAACATTTTAACAAAAACGAACAAAAAGATGAACGTTTTGGAAAAAACAAACAAAAGATAACAAAAGAGATCCCCCACTCTTTTGTAAACACATTGTTTATTCATAAACCACACATTGAACGAAAACACATAAAGATGACCTATATATAGGCCTTACAAAATAACCTAAAAGGTTTGGACCCAAACCAACAAAGAAACTCTTAAAACATAATAAAATAAATAAATAAATAATCAAACTAACAATTATTCCTAATTAATAAAGCGTAAAAAATAAACTAACTAAAACTCTTCTAAAACTGCATCTTTCTCCCCCAGCTGAAAAAAGTTTGACCCGAACTTAAATCGGGCATACGGCTAGTAACGGTAATGACATTACGCAACTCATTCATCCTCATCAGTAGTCTCGGGTTCCTCCAATGGATTGACGACTTGGACATACCCTCCAACTAGATCTTAATTACTGTCCGCAACCTTTCCATTATGTTTTCGCTCCAGCATAACACACAATTTTCTTGCATTTTTTCGATAAGGGCAATATCTAGCATAGTGATCAATTTTTCCACAAGCAAAACACGTTTCACCCTTCAGTCAAAATGAGTTGGCTGGCCCTTTTGCCGTCTTCATAAAGGAAAACCTCGTGTAACTAGTTTCTTGTGACTTGATGTTTATTTCACCCAACAAATACTGCATCTTTTGTTTAGCACTCATCGCGTAACCATGAGCCCCGTCAATGGAAGTGAAATAGAGGCTCAAAATGTCATACCGGATGTCAGGGCGAAGTCCATTAATATAGCGTGCAACCTTTTGTTGATTAGACTCTCTATGCAGTTTCGAAGAGGAAGCTTATGAAATTCACGAGCGTATTCATCCACAATCTTAGCATCTTGCTTGAAATTTTGAAGCTTTGTAGAGCATATCACATTGAAAATTCATTATCATAATCATCCAAGCCTTAAAACCCCAATAAATTGAAAATTCAATAGGATAAATTTAACCGTCATTGCATCATTCATATCCCTCTATACATTGATTGGTTCGACACCTCTAGAAAATCATTGTTGAAGAAAATATGTCCACCAGTTATCAGCATAACCACGAAGTTTAGTGGCTAAAAGAGGAACTTGACGATCATCTGGAACTCCTGTATACGCGAACACATGTTCCACCAAGTTAAGACATTCAATAAATGCCTCAGGTTCAGACTTACCATTAAATTATGGACGGTCAGTTTTGATTCCATAATTGCAATTTTGTTGGCGAACAAATTGAGCAGTACGGGTTCTACTTGAGCAGGAGGAGAGAGAAGAGGATTACGAGGCACAACAACTGCTGCTACCGTAGTTGTTGACGTACTAATGGATCCCGCCATAAAGTTTGCTAACATTGCTTTAATTTCCTCTTTGAAGAAAGCAAGATCTGCCCTTAAACTTGTGTGTGTAATTTCATAATCCCCTTTCAATTTAGAAATTTAGGCCACAAGTTCTTATAGCGGAACCACTTTCTTGTTTTGCTATAAAAACTAGCTAATTCACGTAGCCAATATTAGAACAAGAACAAGATTAATAGAACCTAATCGATAATTGTGCACATTGTAGGGGGTTTCTGTAACTTTTTTCAAATAACAGGGGCAAATCTAAAATTATTTTCAGAACCATTGGGTCAAATATGCAATTCATAATTACTCTAGATTAATTCTAACCTAACCCAAAACTCTAGGGACTATATCGTGATTTTCCCAGATATGAATCTCTGCCTTACGCCCGCCCAACTTCGACATCGTTAGGGTAAGCATGACGGTAGTGACAAAAGTGAGTAGGCTACCTCAGCGAGGGCGGTTAGGGTCGGAGGTGGAGCGACGATCGGCCGAAACCAATGTTTAGGGGGGTGATGGTAGATTTTAGCGAGCGAATCACTCATGGATTAGCCTGGTCTATTGGGTTTAGAAGGTCGGGCGAATCAATTGAGCAACAATGATTGGGTTCAGTTGTGGTTTGGTGGAATTTCTGGTCAGCTCTAATGGCAATGTGACTAGGGTCTGAAAGTGTTCACTGCTGAGTGAGAATGGCGGCGGGTAGGGTTATTTATTTATTTTATTTTATTTAGGATGGTAATGAACACTAAAGAGAGAGATGAACGGTTTAATAAAAACGAACAAAAAGGATCGGCGTTTTGACAAATCCGAACAAAAGATAACATATTTCCCCACTCTTTACTAAACACATTGCTTATTCATATATCACACACTGAATGAAAACACATAAAGATAACCTCTATATAGGACTCACAAAATGACCTAACGGGCTCAAACCCAAACCAAACTTTTAAAACATAATATATATATTGGTAAGGAAAAAAAGGCTCTCATTAATGCAAGAGATAGATAATTAAAATGGAGTACATTTTATTAGATAATGGCGTAAGAGTACATTCCTTCACCTATAAGTTATCTCATAATGTCAATTTTTGAAGTAAAAAGACTCAACCTGCAACATTTCTTGACAAACTTTTTGGAAACATAAATTAAATGCGCATTTGAAAATTCTAATGTGAAAACCTAAATCTTGTTATTTCCTTATTTTAGGTAACAAAAAGTTAAGTAATATTACTTTTTGACCCTGCATCAAATAAATTATTGGTTATCTAAAATGTAGAATTTATTGCATGGTTTTTTAAATATAAAGAACTACTATTCATTTCTTAAACATATAAAATTAATATATTTCCTCTCATGTTACATCACTCCATTATAAATTTAAAAAGTTAATATATTCTCTATTCACTCACTCAACTGTTATTAACTAAAAATAAAAATAAAATATAAGTATTTAAAATAACTAAATAGCAATTATAAATTTAATATTTAAAAATAATTATTGCGTTTAAAACTACAAAATACGACATATAAATTAAAGCATTAAGTATATAGAAAATAATTTTAATATTCAGAAAATAAATAACTATAATTTTTATTAGTATTCATAAAAATATATATTATTTTAAAAATTTTATGATAAAATTATAATTAATACTAAGGAACAATGGTTCATTATTAAGGTATTCTATTTTTATTTATATAATTTATATAATAATTTTTTTATACGTTATATATATATATATATTTCTTCTTTTTCATCCCGTCAATTCCCATTTCTCTTTCATAGTTTAAAAGCGATTCTATTTATATTTTTTATTTATATTATGAATAAATGAATTAAATTTAAAACTAAAAAATAATAATATATTTATAAATATATTTCGTATTGATATATGTGCAATTGTAAGTAAAAAACCATTAAAGAAAATTTTAAATTTTAATATAATAGAAAATAGAAATTTTATAAAATAAAGATTGAGTCCATTTGGACGCAAATACGACAACCAAGCACAGGCTATTTCTAAACAATTCACAACAGCAAATATTTAAAGGACAACAAGACACAACACCACAAGAACATGACACGTGGAAACTAACCCGACGCAGTTAGCTGCTTCTTCCCTGTCCCGGGCGGCCTCCCCCTACGCTTCGCCGAAGTCCCGCTCGGCGGCGTCCCGCCAGTGGGTCCCACCAGCGCGACGGAATCGGAAGGTGACGTGGCGACTCCACCGCCGTCGGGGGAGTACTTCCTCGGCCTCCCCC
Source organism: Embelia ribes (assembly GCA_001753735.1). Lineage (NCBI taxonomy): Eukaryota > Viridiplantae > Streptophyta > Magnoliopsida > Ericales > Primulaceae > Embelia > Embelia ribes. The sequence goes on from MKEJ01066309.1 coordinate 9,575, forward strand.
TCTTCTTCTTCGCCGACGACGGCTGCGATCCGCCGCCGTAATGAGCGGGGCCGAACGGGGACCCCGCGGCGGGGGGATTGGGGGCGGCGTCGATAAAGGTCGGCGGCGAGTCTCTTGGATCCATATATAATGTGTCCTGGGGTGTGATTCCTAGGGTTTTGTGATTTTATTTGGATAGAAATACGTATAGTTAGATACATGTGTGAAAATCTGTATGTATCTATCGGTTCGGTGTCGTGTGATCTCGATCATGCCCAGGGATCGTACACGTCACTAGCTCTGGTGTATTATGGTGGGCCACCGTTTTTGTTTCGTCCATTATAATATATAAAATTCACTTTTAATCCCACATCTATCATCCTTTCTCACTTAACTCCTTATCTTCAATGTGTTTTGTTGGCTCTTTTTCTACTCAAATTGCCACGGTGTTCACCAACTTTTACAAACTTTATTAAAAGTCAAATTGACGTTGCTGTTTATTAGAAAATTCCGACCAATTTTTCTTATTTATTTTTTACATCTCATTTCTTAAAAACTTATTTTTTCTATTAAAATTTAATATTTTAAAAATTATCATAAATTTTTTTATAAACATTATTAAATATTACTGGAATAATTATATATCATATAACAAAATACAAAAATATATTTTTTTAAATTTTAACCTTTATAGGTTTTATAGAAAAATAATTTTTTCAGAGATCATTGTGAATATTAGATTTTTTTTTATTGAAAATGATAGAGCAGTAGAGCTTTTTTAATATGAAAATATTGAAAATAAATTAAATACAATTTTCCGGATATAATCACCAAGAAATGGCAGCTATTGAGATCGACCCCTACATACACAAAGCACCCATTACGTTATAGGCTCCACGACCAGGGGTTGCCCGGCCGTGGGTCCTCCGACGTTCAACATCAGCCCACTATGCAA